>CAUYTI010063938.1:0-31990 GCA_963575145.1 Galago senegalensis | reverse complement strand
CTGTCTCAAAAAAAAAAAAAAAAAAAAAAAAGAAAATATGATGATAATATTTTAATGGAGATTGCTTTGAATTGTAGATTATTTTGGGTGGTATAGACATTTTCATAATGTTGATTTTTCCCACCCATGAGCATGGTATGTTCTTCCATTTGTTAATATTTTCTGCTGTTCTCTTCTCAGGGTTACATAATTTTCATTGCAGAGGTCCTTCACCTCTTTTGTTATGTATAGCATCACAGCTCACAGCAACCTTCAACTCCTGGGCTCAAGTGATTCTCCTGCCTCCACCTCCCAAGTAGCCGGGACTAGAGGTGCCTGCTACAACACCAGACTATTTTTTGGTTGGAGTTGTCATTGTTGTTTGGTGGACCTGGGCTGAATTCAAACCCACCAGCTCAGGTATATGTGGCTGGCACCTTAGCCTCTTGAGCCACAGGAGCCAAACTGTATTTCATTTTTTGTTTGAAGCTACTGTGAAGGGAATTGTGTACTTGATTTGCTTCTCACCTTTTCTGTTATTGGCATATTACAGAGACTACTGATTTGTGGACATTGATTTTATATCCTTAGATATTGCTGTAATTTTTGATCACTTCCAAGAGTCTTGTGGTTGAGTCTTTGGGGTTCTCCTAGTATAAGATCATATAGTCAGCAAAGAGCGAGAGTTAGACCTCCTTTCCCCCTATTTGGGTGCCCTTTATTTCCTTCTTTTGCCTAATTATGTTGGCTAGAACTTCCAGCACTATGTGAATAATAGTGGCAATAGAGGACAACCTTGTCTGGTCCAGTTCTAAGTGGAAAAGCTTTCAGTTTTACTCCATTCAGTATAATATTAGCTGTGTGTTTGTCATAGATGGCTTTGATCAGATTCAGAAATATGCCACCTATGCCTATATTCTTTAGTGTCCTAATTAGAAAAGGATTCTGGATTTTATTGAATACTTTTTCTACACTTATTGAGAGAATCATATGGTTTTTGTTTTTGCTTCTGCTGATAAGATGAATTATGTTTATGGACTTGAGTATGTTAAACCAGCCTTGCATCCCTGGGATGAAACCTACTTAATTATGATGAATGACTTTTTTTTAATGTGTAGCTATAATCTGTTGGCTAGGATTTTATTGGGAATTTTTGCATTTATATTCTTTAGTGAAATGGGTCTATAATCCTCCTTTATAGTTGGGTCTTTTCTTGGTTTTGGTATCAGGATGATATTTCCTTCGTAGAACATGTTGGGGAAGATATTTTCCTTCTTAATTTTTTGGAATAATTTCTGCCATATGGGTATAAGCTTCTT
This sequence comes from Galago senegalensis, assembly GCA_963575145.1. NCBI lineage: Eukaryota > Metazoa > Chordata > Mammalia > Primates > Galagidae > Galago > Galago senegalensis. The sequence continues at coordinate 30,692 of CAUYTI010063938.1, read as the reverse complement.
TCTGAAGGTTTAATAGAATTCTGGTATGAAGCCTTCTGGACCAGGGCATTATTTTGTTGGGAAATTTTATATTGTTTCTTTGATTTCAGTTCTTAAAATCAGTCTGTTCAAGAGATATGTTTCTTCTTGGTTAAGTCTAGGGAAAGGGTGTGATTCCAGGTATTGATCCATTTCCTCCACTTTATCAAATTGCTGAGCATAGAGTTTCTTATAGTACAGTACTCAGAGATTATCTTTTGTAGCTCTGTAGCATCTGTTATTTCTCCTTTATAGTTTCTGGTTGAGGTAATTAGAGATTTTGCTTTTCTATTTCTAGTTAATCTGGCCGAAGGTTAATTGATCTGATTTATTTTTTTGAACACCAGCTTTTTGTTTTGACAAGTTTCTGAATGATTCTCTTATTTTCAATTTCATTAATCTCTGATTTAATTTTGCTTGTTTCTTTTCTTTTGCTGGGTTTGGGATTAGATTGTTCTTTTTCCAATTCTATAAAATGGTTCATGAGTTTGTTGATGCACTCTCTTTCTGTTTTTTGAATATAGGCATCTATAGCAATAAATTTCCCTCTTATGGCTGCTTTTGCTGTATCCCACATGTTTTGGTAACTTGTAACTTCATTGTTTTTGAGGAATTTAACAATTTCCGCTTTTATCTCATTCTGAACCCAATTGTCATTCAGCATAAGGTTGTTTAATCTCCAAATCTTTGTGTCAGGATGAACATTTTTGTTGGAGTTTAGTTCCACCTTTATTGCCTTGTGGTCTGAGAATTATAAGGTATAATTTTTATTCTTTTAATTTTGCTGAGTTTAATTTGTATCCTAGGATGTGGTCAATTTTGGAAATTTTGGATTATATACCATGGGCTGACAAGAAAAATGTATATTCTTTAGCTTTGGGATACTGTGTTCTGTATATGTCTATTAATCCCATTTATTCTAGGGTCACGTTTAAGTCCTGTGTGTCTTTGTTTAGTTTCTGTTTAGAGGATCTGTCAAGTTCTGTCAGAGTGGTGTTAATAAAGTCCCTGACTATTATTGTATTATGGGATATCATTGCTCAGACCCACGAAGGTCTATTTCATAAATCTAGGAGTATTTAAGTTGGGTGCATAAATATTTAAAATTGAAATGTCTTCTTGTTGTATTGTTCCTTTGACCAGTATAGCATGTCCATCTTTGTCTTTCTTAACTTCAGTTGCTTTAAATCTGATTGTCTCTGAAAATAATACTGCAATTCCCTCCTTCTTCTGATTTCCATTTGCTTAAAATACTGTTTTCCATCCCTTTAACCCTGAGTCTTGATTTGTCCTTCAAAGCCAGGTGTATCTCCTGGAGACAGCATATGGATGGCTTATGCTTTTCTATCCAGTCAGTCTGTGTCTGCTCAGTGGTAAATTTAGTCCATTGGCGTTTATTGAGAGAATTGATAAATGTGGTGGAGATCTATTCATCTTCTGTTGTGTAGTTTTATCTTTTGCATCATTGTAGAGGCTAAGTTTTGACCTTTAGCTTCTGGGTGTTTACTTTGTTGGTGGTCCACTGTGATGGTCTGTGTTGAGAATAGATCTAAATATTTCCTGTAGAGCTGGTCTTCTTGTGGTAAATTTCTTCAGTGCTTGTATATCCGCAAAAAATTTGATTTCTCCATCAATTTTGAAGCTTAGTTTATTAGGATACAGAATTCTGGGCTGAAATGTGTTTTGTTTAAGAATGGTGAAAGTGGATAACCATGCTTTTCTGGCTTGGAAGGTTTTGGTTGAAAAGTTTGCTGTCGGGAGGCACCTATGGCTCAGTGAGTGGGGAACCAGCCCACTATACCATCGGTGGCAGATTCAAACCTGGTCCCGACAAAATTGCAACAAAAATAGCTGGGTATTGTGGTGGGAGCCTGTAGTCCCAGCTACTCAAGAGGCTGAGGCAAGAGAATCACCTCAAGACCTGGAAGTTGCTGTGAGCTGCAATGCCATGGCACTCTACCGAGGGTGACAAAGTAACACTCTATCTCTAAAAAGAAAAGAAAAGTCTGCTGTTGTCCTAATAGCTCTCCTTCTAGGTCAGTTGACACTTACTCCTGGCTGCTTGCAGAATTTTTCTTTCATCTTGACTTTGGACAGGTTCATGACAATGTGTCTCAGAGAGGCTCTATTTGAGTTGAGATGACCTGGTGTTTGATATACATCTGAAAGGAGTATGTCAGGATCTTTAGTAAAACTTTGGAAGTTTTTATTTATGATAGTCTCCAGTAGGACTTCCATTCTTTTGGGACATTGTCATCTTCTTCCCCTTCAGAAATCTCTATTATTTGGATGTTTGAACACTTCATGGAGTCTCATGGTTCTCTAAGGACCTGTTCTGCTTTCTTTCTCTTCTTTTCTGCCTCTTTAACTAACTGGGTTAACTTGAAAACTTTGTCCTCTAGCTCTGAGGTTCTTTCTTCTTCTTGGTCTAATTTTGATACTTTCTACTGTCTCTTTATATTCCCTGATTGTCTCCTTGATTTCCTTAACCTCCACCATATCCTTTCTATATTCTGCATGTCTCTCGTCTGACTTTTGGTTCTGTCTTTCCATTTTCTCATCCATTCTTTTTGTCTTTATCATCCATATTTCAAATTCCCTTTCTGTCAAGTTTATTAATTCTTTTTTTTTTTTTTTTTTGAGATGGAGCCTCAAGCTATCCCCCTGGGTAGAGTGCCATGGCATCACACTCACAGCAACCTCCAACTCCTGGGCTCAAGCAAGTCTCCTGCCTCAGCCTCCCAAGTAGCTGGGATTATAGGTGACTGCCACAACGCCTGGCCATTTTTTGGTTGCAGCCATCATTGTTGTTTGGCGGGCCCGGGCTGGGGATTCGAACCCGCCACCTTAGGTGTATGTGGCTGGCGCCTTAGCCGCTTGAGCCACAGGCACCAAGCCAAGTTTATTAATTCTTTATAGGTGGAGTCTTCTGCAATAGCTGCCTCATGGTCTCTTGGGAGAGTTCCTCTGTTTTGATCTTTCATGTTGCCTGAATTTTTCTGTTGGTTCCTCCTCATGTACTCTTTTTTCTTATTTACTTCCTCCTTTTTCCTTCTCACTGCCTCCTTTGCTTTAAATTCCCTTGTCTCAGAGCTTTGGTCATGAAGTGGCCTCAGCCTGAGGAAAGCCAAACTCTTCTTTGTGGCCAAATACACGAAAGTCCTTGTTCTTGATGACAATATGTTACAGTGTGTTGCTGGGACACCAGATGGGGCTGTGACTGTTTTAGGAGACAGAGAGCTCAGCCAGCAACCTCTATGGTCCTTATTCCAAACTTAGTTGCCTTTGGTGATTGCCTGATTGCTTCCTCAGCATTTAGGCCCTGTTGGGTTGGGATCTTAATGCTCACCTGAAGAATCCTTTAGGTGCAGATCTCACAATGCCCCCTTATTCCAGTTCCCATGGGGAATGGGAGTCCCTCTGCCTGTCCCAAGAGTGGAATTTGGATCCTGGCAGACAGAATTAAGATGGCTGTGCTTTAGGCCCCTGCTAAGACCTTCTTATGACCTCCTCCAATGGCTTCCTCACTGGCCACCTAGACCTCAGTCTGACTGCCTCACCAGCCACCAAATCCATGGCAAGTCCACGCCAACCAGTATTGAAATCTGGTTGCTGTATACTGTTCAAGTCTGCCTATTCTTCCAAGCTTTCCACTCAATGCACAGCTTCCCCTAACAATTGAAAACTCTGGAAAGGCTTCCTCCTGTTGTCAGCCTTCCCCGGGGTGCCACCCAATCCTAGCTGGTGGCAGTCACTTGCCTAATTCATCAAATTTCCACCACTCCTAATCATAAGCTGTATCCAGCTTACCACCTTCTCCATATGCTCCCTGAGCTATGAATCTGGGTAAGGTTCCCACTCCAGGTGTGGCTGAGTTCTCTCTTTTTCCCCAGTTGTTCTAGGAGAGCTGAGCTAAATGATCCTTCTGATCCACCATCTTGTGTCGCCCCTCTCTGGTTTTCCTTTTTCTACAGTATTTTAAAATTTTTTCCTTTTATGTTTAAGAGGGACAATTGTAAATGTACACATTGCCTGGAAGGTTGTGTAAAATGAAGATCAGCAAATGTGGGCTGGTCTCCTTCCATAGGATATACTTGAGATTTAGACATCATGGTTTTTCAAAATCTCTGTTTTAGCAGTTCACATATAGTTGAGTATTTATTGTTTAGGATATAGTTTTATCTAAAATAATAGCCTATTGTTTTCCTTTTTATTTTGTTATAATCTTAAAGTAACAAAGAAAAAACCCTAATCAATATTTGAATCCATTTATGTTATTATCAATTTAAATTCACTTCGGTTTTTGTTATTGTAATATATTTACTTTTACATGGTTATAATCACTTTGTTTTTAATTTTGTTAACATTAATATTTTATATATGCATTTGTATGTATTGACATAGTCCATGTATTTATATTTTTATGGAATTATATAGTTTTTAAAAAAGTGTCATCAGTGGATTTTTTAGCTTTTTAGCTATAGTGTATTGAAGTTTATTTATAAGTTTGCATAGCTATTTCTCTGGACATTGGGTTGTTTTTTAAGTTTTCCTTATAATAGTGCTATAATTTTTTTCAAGTTAGAGTGAATGTTTATAGGTATAAAATAGAAAATACTTTTTTTATCATGTGTAGTCATAGCATATTTTGTTTTTGTAAAAATTAGAAGACCCTTTAATTGCAAGGATTTGTTCTGTATTTAGACTTAGGTTCTTGAGCTTATTTCTTAAGATATTTTCCACAGATTTGAACAGAGCTTCTATAAAAGTGACTTCGTGTTTATTTGTTGATCTTTCTTGCTGCTTAAGATGAAAATCATTGACTTTTTAAATTGGAGACCAAAATATGCTTTTGGGTTTCTTTCTGTGTTCACATAAGAGATGTAGCTAAATTTTTTTCACAGTCTATTGCTTGTATATTCTTGCAGCATTTCCAGTTAAGAGGGTATTAGTATACTTACCTTCTTAACTGAATGTCAGATGGTCTTAAGGCCTCAGGGTGCAGGTAGCCCTTGGTCTATAAGTACCACCAATCCAGGGATCATTGTCTAAATATGTTAGTATTATTTTCATCTTGCTTTTTACTTTATATTTTTTAATTTCCAAATTTTAAGTGTTCTCTCTTTGGAGAAAATTCTTATAAAAATGTTTATTGTAAAGCTCTATATTTTGTCTACAATGGGATTATGAATTTCCCAATTGGAATTTTACATCAGGATTTTTAGTCATTCAAAAAAATACCTATTATTAAATCAAAATATTTATAGAGTACTACTGTATGCATGAGTTATTTATGAGGTGAATTTTGAGTGATGGCATATTGTAAGAAAAAGGGTGAATAAAATGTGATACTAGATTATCAATTGACATAGAGTCTGTCCATTGTATTACCTTATACTTTTAAAAGTTGATGTGTGGTAGTCTTTCTTTATCTGCAGTTTCACTTTCTTTGGTTTTAGTGACCTGAGGTATAAAGGGCTTGTGTTAGAATAAACCTTATTTACTTTATAATAGCCTAAAGTACAAGAGTAGTAATGGTGGCAATTCACATATTCCAAAGAGAAGCTGTAAAGTATCTCCTTTATGTGAAAAGGTGAAAGTTCTTGACTTAATAAGGAAAGAAAAAAATCATATTTTGAGATTGCTTTACAGTAAGATCAGATCTTCTATGTGAAATTGTGAAAAAGAAATAGGGATTTGACATTATATAATTGTTGGAGTTCATGAGCAGTTTTTGTGAGTCTGGGGTTTTTTTGCATTTAATGCTGGAGCTGGAAGTCCACAAGGTAGGTCAGTGAGAAGGAAAGATGGATATAAAGTGGGAGAGAGCAAGGATGAACTAGGACCCATGAAGACAGACTTGAGTCTCATGTCTCTAACCTTATGATGTGGTATCCTGCAGAAGAAGTGTTGCCTTTTGCCACTTGCCTTCGTTAAGTATGTTTCTAACCACATACTTGGCTTGGGAATCAGAGAAGCTGAAGGAGGAACCAAGAAAAAGTGGCACAACTATAGGCCTGGCAGCTGTCCCACATCAACAAAGTGAGCCAGCAGGTAAATTACAACATGGTGAGCTACCAGAGGGCCTGCAAAAGAAACAAAATGGCTGCTGCTTTACTTCTGACCTCCAAATGCCAGACAAAATGTCACTTGTAACTGAAATAATACATGGGAGCATTATGGGAAAACATAATTAGGTCTACACATTTTGACACATTATAAAGCAACTACAGGAACAAACTCCTGATTAAATACAGTAACATGAATAAATTTTAAAAGTCAGTGAAAGAAGGCCATCGTAAAAGGCTATATACTGTATGAGTCCATTTGTATAACGTTCTAAAAGACAAAACTAGAAGAACTGAAATTAGATCATTGATTATCAGGGTCTGGTTGGAGGACAGAATTGACTACACAGCTTAGCAAACTATACACTTAAAAAGTGAATTTTAATGTATGGAAATTATGCTTTAATAAACCTGGCAAAAATATATAATACTACAATGTATTAAAGAAATAAGAAAATAACAATGGGATTTTATAGTTCATTACTACTCCAAAAGAAAACAATGGGCTTGGCACCTATAGCATAGTGGTTACAGTGCCAGCCACATGCACCAGGGCTGACAGGTTCAAACCCAGCCTGCTAGCTAAGCAACAGTGACAACTACAACAAGAAAATAGCCTGTGGCTCAGTGGGTAGGGCACCAGCCCCATATACCAAGGGTGACAGGTTCGAACCTGGCCCTGGCCAAACTGCAATGAAAAAATATCTGGGCATTGTGGTGGGTGCCTGTATCCCAGCTACTCAGAAGGCTGAGGCAAGAGAATCGCCTAAGCCCAGGAGTTGGAGGTTGCTGTGAGCTGTGATGCCACAGTTACTCAGAAGGCTGAGGCAAGAGAATCGCCTAAGCCCAGGAGTTGGAGGTTGCTGTGAGCTGTGATGCCACAGCACTGTACTGAGGGTGACATAGTGAGACTCTGTCTCAAAAAAGAAAAAAGCTTGAATATGCAAGTTGGTAGCCTATCACTAACACACACACTAGGGTAATCTATAGTAGTAAGTGCCAACATGAAGAACTTTGTATTACTTTTCAGAATTGTTTTTGATATTTAAGTTCTTTGATTTTTCATAAAAATTTTGGAATCTACATACCAATTTTTGAACAACAAAACACCTGTTGGGATTTTGATTGCAATTCTGTAGAATCTAGAGGCCAATTTGGGAAGAACTGACATGTTAATAATACTGTTGTAGAGTCTATCAACATCTCCATTTATTTAGGTCTTTAATTTCCCCTAGCAATGTTTTGCAGATTTTAGCATGGAAATCTAATAGCTTTTTTTTTTTTTTTGAGATATGAGTCTTACTCTGTCCCCCAGGCTAGAGTGCAATTATTTCTTCATACTCACTGCAACCTCAAACTCATGGGCTCAAGTAATCCTTCTATCTCAGCCTCTGAAGTAGCTGGGACTACAGGTACGTGCTACGGCACCTGGCTTTTAAAAAAAGAGGAAAATTAGCCAGGTGCTATAGCATGTACTCAGTAGAGTGCTGTGGCATCACAGCTCACAGCAACCTCCAACTCTTGGGCTTAGGTGGTTCTCCTGCCTCAGCCTCCCGAGTAGCTGGGACTACAGGCGCCTGCCACAATGTCCGGCTATTTTTTTGTTGCAGTTTGGCCGGGACTGGGTTTAAACCCACCACCTTCAGTATGTGGGGCTGGCACCCTACTCACTGAGCCACAGGCACTGCTCTAATTTTCTTCTTTTTTAGAAGTAGAGATGGGTTCTCTCTCTTGCTTAGGCCAGTCTCAAACTCCTGAGCACAAGCAATCCTCCCATCTCAGTCTCCCAGAGTGCCAGGATCATAGGTCTGAGCCTCTACCCAGCCTAGTAGTATTAAATGTATTTTAATAACTACAGAAGGTAGAAGAAATTCTACCTCCCAGGCTATCACAATGAAGACAAATGTGTTTGATCATTTAGTTGTGTGTTCAGTTTTCAAAGCTTAATATTTTTCCTAAAAGCAACTAGAGGTTGTTATTATTAATTATTTGAGGGACACACATAACTAACTACTAATGATGGATGATTTTTAAAAAATGATAAAGCTGGAAATGATCTTGTTACTAATAAGTACTTGTGTCCTCTCTAAGTAGATAAAGGAAATTTTCTTTCCTTAGACTATTTGAAATTTTTGTTTTACTCAGAAAATAAATTTGCTCTCCCACTCTCCCCGCCTTTTTCCTCTGCGCTCTCTCTCTCTTCTCTTCCCCACTCTCTCCTTATCTCTCTCCCATCTTGTCTCTCCTCTTTTCTCTTCCCTTATCTCTCCTCCTTGGTACTGCTCTGCAGCCTCCCTCCCCCACCAATAAAGACCTTTTGGACAAGCAAAAAAAAAGAAAAGAAATTTATAAAATACTAAGTAGACTGAGATTATAGACCTTAGAGAATAAACCAACTGGGTCTAATTAGTCATAATTACACTAAGAAAGTATTTTTTAAAAAAAGAAAATATTAATAGTATGAGGTATAATGGCTGTTCTGAGTTTCTCATTTATAAGTTAATTTATTAGCTTTCTGGCATCACTGCCCCATTCACAAACATGCTGTGTTTCTGGAAGATGTACTTACAAGAATTTCCCATTATAGTGCTTTTCTTCCTCTGATAATTTCATGTTTTTCTTCTCCTGTGGGCCTACCCCCAGATTGAAATAAATATCACATAAATTAGGAAAAACTATGTGTGCTAGTTACATGCTTTAAAAATAATCATCTTTAAGCTCGGTGCCCGTAGCACAGTGGTTACAGAGTCAGCCACATACACCAAGGCTGGCAGGTTTGAACCCAGCCCAGGCCAGCTAAGCAACAATGACAATTGCAACAGAAAAATAGCTGGGTGTTGTGGTAGATGCCTGTAGTCCCAGCTACTTGGGAGGCTGAGGTAAGAGAATTGCTTAGAGCCCACCACTCTACCAAGGGTGACATAGTGAGACTGTCTCAAAAAAAAAAAAAAATCGTCTTTAGGAGGCATGATTTCTCATGTCAATTAAATTATAGTAATACAGGAGGCAAGGCAACATATTTGTGTAGAAGGTAAATGCATGTTTAAAAAAATAACCATCCCAGCCAATCAGATAAATGACAAGCAAGCTCCATTTTCTTCATACTGTTATCAGCAATCTGGAGGATTCATATTCTCATTCATTCTCATATTTTCTCTCTTTCTCTCCCCCCCTCCCCCATTAGAAAGGTTATTTAATCTACCTTTCAATTTAGGCAGTATTTTGCATATTGAAAGATACTTAAAATGGTCAGATGCTATAGAAGCCACCATAGTAATTCACTGAAAAATTAAATTCTGTGAAGTAATTCAGCTTCATATTTTAAAACTCATTTCCCCATTTTATATTTCAGTGGAAATAGCAAACAGTCACCATATTTCCTATAATACTTGTTTTAATGCAGATGTTTTCTTTCTCTTCTTTTCTCCCCCCCCCCCTTTTTAAAGACGGGATCTCACTGTGTTATCCAGGCTGGCGTGCAATGGCTATTGACAGATACCATCACAGAGGACTACAATCTCAAACTCCTCATCTCAAGCAATCCTCCTGCCTCAGCTTCTCCAAGAAGCGGGAATTAAAGAGTTTTTTCTTTATTTTTAAAAGCTATAAAACTAGATTAAGTACAGTAGGGAGCAGTTCTTTTATTCTCTTCCATATCCTCAGAGTAAGTATAGTGTTCTGTTAAATGGCACAAATTTATTGAATGAAAATATAGCCATTATCTATTAGTGTAAATATTCTAGGAATGACATCTAACCAGTTAGATACTGTCTAACAAATGTGTGTTCTAGATCCTATTTCCTTAAATTGGCTTGGAAGAAAACTTAGATTACTGCTTCAACTGCCAAATTAATAGGTGGGAAGACTACATTTTAAGTAGTTTGTCCAAGGTTATGTAATGACTGACTTAAGAATCTAAAATCAATTTATTGTTTGTATCAGTTGAGATATATCTCAAAGCTTTGCTTTTTTTAATTAATTTCTCATTGTAGTTTCATCTTGCCTAGGGAACAGAACTTAAGATGTCTAGTCACTTCTTTTTTAAATGACTAGTTTTTTGAAGAATTTTAATTTTATAACCAGCATCAAGCAGAGACCAGCAAAATGAGCAAGAGTTAAATTAAAGGGAGAGGGATGGACAGCAGGGAGTAAATGTGCATAGGAAAACAGGAGTTAGTCCCTAGATAGTAGCAAGCCAGCTGAGGAGGGACCAAAAGGGGTGGAATAAGAATGGTTGATTTTATTTCTGTCTTAATTTCTAGATCCAATCAAGGGTCTAAAAATAGTATAAGACTATAAGGGACCTAAGAAAGGATCCAATTAAATTTTTCTCATTTTAAGATAAGGAAACTAAAAAGTTCTAATGCTACACTATGAATGGGAGTCCAAGTCTTTTTCTTCTTCATCTAGAAGGCTGTTAATTGCATTATGTTACTGTTAATATCAATTTTTTTGTTTGTAAGATGAATTAGTCAGATGTATGAAATCTTACTCTAAGCTTCTAAATTTTCTTAAGAGGTTTTTATATTTAAAAACTACTTCATTGTTTAAATGTAACCTAATCTTAGTATCAGAATGCTATAGGACAACCTTAAGGAAAACGTAATGTTTAAAATTTATATTGAATCAAATTTTAGCCATTTACAACCCATTTTATTGTGTGTTTTGTTTCATTTTATTATTATTATATTTTTTTACACACAGTATAGTTCTGTTGCTCAGCTGGAGTACAGTGGTGCTATCATAGCTTACTTCAGCCTTAAACTCATGGGCTCCTGTCTCAGCCTTTGTTTTCAAGAGGAAGAAGCAAATGACACAAAAAGTACAAATAAGAATTTTTTTTTTGAGACAGAGTCTCACTATGTCACCCTTGGTAGAGTGCTGTGGAGTCACAGCTCACAGCAACCTCAAACTCTTGGGCATAAGCGATTCTCTTGCCTCAGCCTCCCAAGTAGCTGGGACCACAGGCATCTGCCACAGCACCCAGCTATTTTTGTTGTTGTTGTTGCGGTTGTCAGTGTTGATTTTAGCTGGCCCAGGCTGGGTTTGAACCTGTCAGCCTTGGTGTATGTGGCCAGCACCCTCCCCACGGGGCTCCACCACAAATAAGAATTTTTATTAATAACTTGAAAATCCCTCAGTACCAATTTTTATGTATATCCCAGAGCTACTCAGTTGGAACACCCAATTTATACATTTGTGTATACCCCTACAATTGTATGTCCATTGATCCTATGTTAAAAAGAGGCTGTTAGTGTGTGGGATCCATAATTTAAGACTCTCGCTTATGAAAGATAAAATAATATTCAGTATTTTGTCCTTAGGCTCATGCTTATTTGTACATTAAAGAGGTAAACATATGAAATTCTCTAATTCTAATTCACTTACCTGCAGATTACCTTGGAGTTTTTATTTGGATAATCACATTATCTTTGTATTTAATAGTCTTGTTTCTTCCTTTCCAATACTTAATGTCATATATTTCATTTTCTTGCCTTACCACACTGACTAGATCCTTCAGTACAATTTCTAATAGAAATGATAATTTCAGCCATTCTTGTCTTAACCATTGATCTTAATTAAAGGAAATGCTTTCGGTATTTCACAATAGTGTGAAGTTTGCTGCAGGTTTTCTTGTCAACATAAGGACATTCCTTTCTATTCATAGTTTGCTTAGGATTTATCTGCTTTTAATCTGTTGTGAGTAGGGCTTAACAGAATTTGATCTTTGTTTAACTCTAGTATAGGTTACCTGGTAAACTAATAATACAGTATATAAACCGTTTTGCTAGGCAAACTCGGTTATAGTAAAAATGAGCCCTAATTGGTAAATTGCATATGGATCAGTAGAAACTAGAGGTGAATTATGAATACCTGATTGAGAAGCCATAGCTTTGGGCTTTCTTGGGTATGTAACTCTTAAAACTTGGCCTCATCTCTGAGGAGTCTAGAAGTATGCTTATGGAGTTGTTAGATACTGGCTTCTGCTGAGATATGATCTTTAAACTGAGATGTTTGCATTCATCTGAGATGAATCTTTTGTCCTTGCGTCTGAGACATTGTCTAGGGAGGCCAGAGAAAACAGCTAATGGATGAGTGTATAAATTTCTTCCAGTTTGGCACAAAGACTCCTACAGAAGAATAAAGTCTGACACTAGCCAGCTGTTAAGCTCTGGTCCCTGTGCTATATCCTTCTGAAGATACTGGTACTGAGAAATGTCTGTGGTACTCTTAAGAGTCTGAATGTTTAGTTGTACCTAAGCTTCCCTAGTTAGCATTGCAGATCTATTCATGTAATAAAGTATGTTCATTGATTTTCTAATGTTAAATCAACCATGCATTCCTGGGATAAACCCAGCTTGATCATGATCTATTTTTGTTTGCTGGATTTTGTTTATAGAGTTTTGGCATTTATGTTCATCAGTAAAATCAGACTGAAGATTTCCCCAGCTCCTATTATCCACTAACATTTTGGTGTTAAGGTTATATTAATCTCATAAAAATAATTGATGAGTGTTCCTTCTTTATATGCTGAAACAGTTTCTTATATTGACAGTATTTACCCCTTAAATGTTTGGTAGACTTTACAAGTAAAACTGTCTAGGCCAGGAGTTTTATATGAGGAAAGATTTTAAAATACTGATTGAATTTTTTCTAATGCTTATAGGAGTATTTAGGTATTCTATTTCTACTTGAGTCTGGGTTAAGGTTTTTGTTTTGTCTTGTTTTGTTCTTGAGACAGAGTCTCATTTTGTTACCCTTGGTAGAGTGCTATGGCGTCATAGCTCACAGCAACCTCCAACTCTTAGGCTCAAACGATCCTCTTGCTTCAGTTTTTCTATTTTTAGTAGAGACAAGGTCTCACTTTGGCTCAGGCTGGTTTTGAATTCATGAGCTTAAGAGATCTGCACACCTCATCCTCCCAGAGTGCTAGGATTATAGGCATGAGCCACCGGTCCCAGCCTAGCATTTCTTGTAAGGCTGGTTTGCTGGTGCCAAACTTTTGCTTGTCTGAAATAGACTTTATTTTTCCTGCTTATTCTAACAGGGTATAAAATTTTGAGTTGACAATTGTCTTCTTTTAGCAGTTTGAAAATGCCATCTGAGTCTCTTCTGGTCCATAAGGGTTCTAAGAAGTCTACTGTCAGTCCCATGGGGTTTCCTCCATAGGTGTCTGGATGCTGATTCTAAAATTCCTTCACTTTGACTTTAGTCACTCTGATTGTGATATGCTGTGATGACGTGATTTTTGCAGTGTATTTGTCTGGGGATCATTGGGTCTCCTGTATATCCTGTATGTGGATATCTAACTTTCTTTCTGGACTTGAAACGTTTTCACCAATTATTTCCTTAAATAGATTAAGCATTTTGATTTCCCTTCCCCTTCAGGAATACTGTTAATTCATAAATTCAGTCACTTTGTGTAGTACCAAAAGTGTTTAAAGGCTTTGTTTATTTTTTTAAATTATTTTTCTCTTTGTTTTTGACTGATTGGATTATTTCAAAAGACCTGTCTTCAAGTTTCTTCATGGTCTAGTCTGTTATTGAAGTGTTCTAATACATTTTGTATTTCTTTTAGTGAATTTTTCAGTTCCAGAATTTCTGGGTTTTTTAAAAATACCTATCTCCTTGGTATATTTCTTATTCAAATCTGTATTAATTTTCTGCTTTCTTTGCATTGGTTTTCTGATTTCTATCACATCTCGTTGAACTTCTTTAAAATCAATATTTTGAATTCTTTATGTAGCATATCAAAGATTTCTTTTTAACAGCAACAATTGTTGTGGTCTTTTGTTTATGTCATATTTTCTTCCTTTTTCCTGTTTCCTGTACTCTTACCTTTATATTTGTGTATCTACAACAGTAACAGTCACTGGAGCAGCTTTGCAGAATGCTGCCAACTTTCTGAAGTTGCTTTCATAGGGAAGGATATCTTCCTGAAGATGTACATATGTTGTTGGTTGAGTAGGGTGCTTTGGCTTTGGTTTTGGTATTTTGATCTCTGTATAATTTCTTTGACAGGCCATAGGGTCAATGGTATCTGTGATTTCCTCAGTGGCTTAGGGTATGGTTATTATTTGTGCTATGGTGATGTTTAACAGGGAACTAGGATACCCAAATTGGCCAGTCTTTGAGCCTCAGTGATGGGCTAAGTGTGTCTCCCTATTCATAGACCCCAGTCTGGTTTATGCTAGCATGATTATTAGTGGCTCCTAGAGAGCTGCTTCTTCCAACTTTCAGGTGGCTTGCTCAGATGCTGTTAGTGACAATGGTGGGCCAGAGGGGAGGATGCGTTTTCAGGACCCTGAACAGCTGGTGTGATTTAGGTGATGGCAGTAGTGGTGGCGGAGCACTACACTGGGACCCAAGTGGTCTGTGTTGGCATTACTAGTAGCTGCAGTGAGTTGGGTGGGCCAAACCCCTAGACCACTGGTAGTGGGTGCAGGTAGGTGTCAGCTATGATGATATCAGCAGGTCGAATCAGCCCAACCTCAGACCCAATACGAGTGATCAGATTCTAAAATTGATAGACTGAACCAGGAAATTTCTGGGCACTTGGGTGCTGTACTCAAGCACTGGGGGGATGGGTTCAAGCCAGCAGACTTTTGCTCAGGTCCTCTGGTACCTTCACATGCTGCCTGTGCTGTGCAAAGGCAGTGTGTGGTCTGCAGGCTACTGGTGGAATACTTGGATGTAGGCTGTGTCGGCTGTGCTATGGGCCTGCCACCGGGGAGGTTGGGGCCCCTTTCAGCTAGAACAGCTTTGCATAGTGCTATCTACCCATGTCTCGACCTCACAGAAGCCCATACCAGGGTGGTGACATTTGTCCTAGGGGTGCATGGAAGTGTCTCCCCTTTTCCTCTTGGGTCTGCCAAAGGCTGTGGCTGCATCACCTGAGCTCAACCTAAGGAGTGGGCACAAACTTTCAGTAGCTAAATTATTGGAATGATCCCAACCATGGCTCTGCCACCATGGCTCTGCCTACTTAGGTAGAGGGTCTCTAAGAAGGTGGAGACCCTCTTAGGTAGAGCAGCCTGGGTAAAAAGCAGTTGGGAGTTCAGACTGCTCATGTCTCAGTCCCATAGCAGCCTATAGCAGGACAGTGGGAGTTGTCCCAGGGAAGTGTGGGAATGCCCCGTCTTTGTTTTTCCTCCTCAGTCTGGTGGTAGCTGCAGCAGCAGCAGCAGCCTGAGCTTGGCTCAGGGATGAGGTGCAGCCCAGCATTAGACTCTGAAGTGGTACTGGCTATGGGCTTGTGACCAGAGAGGGTGTGGTGCCTCTCATATGAGCAGAATGGCTAAAAGCTGTGGGGCGTGCAGTGTGCTCTAGCTTTGGTTTCACAAACCAAAGCAGCCCATAGCAGGGCAGTGGTATTATCCGAGGGGTCTCAGGTCTCTCCTGTCACACTTTGGCCCAGCAGCGGCAGTAGTAGTGACCACGTCAGTCTGGCTTTTATCATTAGTATATGTTATTTAAATAGTACAGAAAATATAATGGGAGTCTGGCAGCACTATCCTACATGAAAAAAAAGAAGGTAAATTTCTTCCAAGAAATTTATAAGGTTAAATTTCAAATAAGTAATATAATAGAATTTAAGACTTGAGAACTTTTCAAGATTCTTATTTTTATTAATAAGAATTGAATTCAAAGTATGAAAATCAAGTAAGTAAATGTTCCAAATACATCAGAAAGTCTTAATTATAATTTTGAAATGTTTTGAGATACATTAGTATGGTCATCTATTCATTCTTCATGTGTAGTCAGTTCCC
This sequence comes from Galago senegalensis, assembly GCA_963575145.1. Lineage (NCBI taxonomy): Eukaryota > Metazoa > Chordata > Mammalia > Primates > Galagidae > Galago > Galago senegalensis. The sequence goes on along the minus strand of CAUYTI010063938.1, from coordinate 14,836 downwards.
CAAGTATAAATGCTTTAAAAAAATGAAACAATATCAACTATTCAACTATCACTTGAAAAACAAATAAAATTTTAAAAAGAAACAACTCCTAAAAGAAAATAGTATGGCATCCCAGAAATCATTGACTCTAATTCCCTCAATTTATAACTAAGGAAACTGCAGTTTAGTCAAAATAAATGTGTCTTAGTCTGTTAAGTGCTGCTATAACACAGTGTTTGAGACTGAGTAATTCATGATGAAAATATATTTTTTTATTATAATTTAGGAGTCTGCTGAAGTCCAAGGTAGAGGGGCCTACTTGTGGCCAGGGCCTTCTTGTGACATCATCTCCTGGCAGAAGGTGCAAAGGGAAGAGAGCACATGAATACTCATGTATGTATGTGCACAAGAAAGAGAGAGGGGGATGAGGCTAAATATATCCTTATCTGGAACCCCTGCTGCTATAACTAATCCACTCCCATAATAATGGCATTAACCCATGTATGAGGTATCAGCCCTCATGACCTAATCACCTTTTTTTTTTTTTTTGAGACAGAGCCTCAAGCTATCCTCTTGGGTAGAGTGCCATGGCATCACGCTCACCGCAACCTCCAATTCCTGGGCTCAAGCGAGTCTCCTGCCTCAGCCTCCCAAGTAGCTGGGACCATAGGCGCCTGCCACAATGCCCGGCCATTTTTTGGTTACAGCCATCATTGTTGTTTGGTGGCCCGGGCTGGGGATTTGAACCCACCACCTTAGGCGTATGTGGCTGGGGCCTTAGCTGCTTGAGCCACAGGCGCCGAGCCGACCTAATCACCTCTTAAAGGTCCCACCTCTTTATACTGTTGCATTGGGGATTAATGAGCTAGGGGAACAGATTAAAACCATAGTAACATGATTTTATGAACAAGAAAAAAGTTTAAGAATGGTTTTTGCACCAGAAAGAATAACTTTACCATTCTGCTTGACTATCTCTGTTTTGAATAATTCTGAATTAAAAGACAAACCAGACCTATACATTAATCATGAATCCTCTAAACATGTTTAAATACTGTGTCAAAGATATCAATTGGTATAAATAGTTCAGAGCACTTGTGTTTTACCCCATTGTGACTCATGTCCCTATTTGAAAATCTGTAGCTGTCTTTCCACTTGTAATGCAGGAAGCTGATACCTAAGCATCCTGCTTATAGTGCACCAATAAGAAGATTCTATTAAGAGAGAATAAATACTGGTATTTTTAATAATCACTCCTAAGTCCCATAACATGTATTCTGGAAAGGAACTAACTTGTCTTGAGAAGGCTAGAATCAATTAGGAGTCCATAGTTAACATCCTAGTCTGTAAGTCTAGCTGGCTGAGAGGGCCTTTCTAAAAGGTGGTGCTGGCCAGTGAAGCCAACCACCAGTCAGTTGGGTCCTCTAGTTCAACTACTTCCTCAGCTGGAGAATTCCATGGTACTAATGAGCATCCTGGTGGGAGTGTTGAGGAATGATTTCCAACCCTGCCAGCTGTCCCTCATTCTCACTTCCTTTACTTAGCTGCCAAAACAGGGGAGTTCTTTTTTGGAACTTTTGTTTTGCCACCCTTTAAATGTCTAGTCACCTTTAGGGCTGGGAATTAATTGCTTTTACCCAAAAGAATATTTTCCCTTATTCCTAAAACTTCTACCACGAGGGACCTTGGGATCCAAGTCTTTGTTCATCTGTAACATTCAGTCAACATTCTTTGGATAAGAATAATTGTCCCTTGTTCCACAGCCAACTGGCTGGCAACTTCTTGGTCACCACACTAGTTGCAAAGTGTATTTTAAGCACCTCTATGTGTGAATAATGGGAGTCCTTTTACAGTCTATCCACTGCTGAGTGAAAATAGATTTTTCAAAGACAAGGGCAGTGAGGGCACTGGATTTAGATTTAGGATTCTTGATCTTGATTTCTCTTAGGAAATGTGTGCTCTGGGCAAGTCACTAAATATACCTGAGTTTGTTTCAGTTACAGAATGAAAGCATTTGGACTAGATCCCTAAGGGATCCCAGTCTAGCTCTAACATTTTCTTTCTGCAGGGAGCAGAATCATAGTCTATTGACAATATTGGATCCATTAAGCCCCTGAAATTCTTGGAACACTAACTCTTTTACCAAAGTGTAAATTGATACAAAGACAACCTTATATATAAATATCAGTACTCTAATTGTTAAAGGGCAATATTCTTTTTTTGTAGTGTCCCACTAGCTGTAAAAATAAGTTCAGTGGCTGCTATGTAATCATTTAAAAATATTTTATTAAGCATTGATTTAAAAAATGCAAGAGAAGAATATAACACCTCAGAGAAAATGCTTAAAGGTAAAACAAATATCACTATAAATATTGCACTTATAAAATCTCTTTTTTACGTCTTCACACTAATCAATAATACCCTTTTACAGGTATGTATAAATAAACTGCTTCTAAGCTTTTAATGCTTCACACATATAGTTGCCTATTACTGCACAAAGTCAGCGGGTTTTCAATCAGATTTCTGTTCCTCTCAGTGCAGGCACAGAACTTCCATCAGCAACACTGGAGGTCTCACACCTGCATCATGTGAAGAGTAAACCAATCTTTCAGAATGCTCTTTCAGAATATTTAATTTTTTAAGTATTTTTTCCTACTGAGAGAAAATAGATCTTTCAAAGGCAATGACAGAATACAGCTTCAGTTAATACAGTTCACTGTTAACATTGCTTTTTTTTTAAGGCATCGAGGAGCTTCTGATTCTTGGTCTTAAACATCATGATAAAGCTGTTTGGCATGATTTTGCCTCGCCCATCTTCACCCACTTGGCCCATAATAATGTAATTTAGACCTAAAGAAAGAGAATGTAAAAATTAATCTTTTTTTACTATGTATGTCATTTGAAACAACAAAGACTATAATCTACCTCTAGGTAAATGTTCTCTTTCGTAAATGATGTGATTATACATTTATTCTATCTAGGATAAAACCTAGTTTAAGACTCTCATGAGCAAAAAGCTAAATTCAGTTAGTAATATGTTCCAGCTCAGCTAACACAAGGAAACTTAATGTAGTGGTTAGATCCAGTCACCTCCCTATGTGGTACCCTGCTGTAGTGACCAGAGGCCTGTGATGAATGATGCACTGCCTTAAGGGCCTCCAGTGCTCTATAATGGGCCATCCTTAGATGGCCTCTCATAATTCCAGAAAGCATCTGGATTTCCCTGGCATTTGGCAACTAATAATTCATTCTCTTCTGCTGTCTTTAATTTTTATCAATATTTTGGGCATTTATACTACGTAAGTTTCTTGAGGGCATGGATCGATCATATACTTCTTGCATTTGTATGGTTTCTTGCAAAAATAGTAGGTACTGAGAAGTACTTATATTTGTTAATACTATATTATTATATATTAGTATTTCTGTGTTAGGCCTAGACTGGTGCTTGAGCTGAGTTGTGTTGGATTAAACTCTGAAGGGTTATATTACTTCACAAAAATGTCAGAAAAGAGGCATACGTTAATTTTTCCTTTATTCTCCTTTCCTCCCATGTGTCATGGAGAAATATGTTTCCTTTTTCTCTTGCATAACCATTCCTCCTGTGTGAGCTGACATTGTCATCATAGTGGTCTTGAGGCTGTGAAAACTTGTGAGACTGAGAAAGGTGATGCCACCTTGAGGCTGAGCTGCTAGCATCGTTATGAGGCCCTATAGAATCTAGATATGCATTGTCTGCTGTTCCTGGCAATTCTGGAAAGAAATGTCTTATCTTTTACAGAGCTTTTGCGATTCCTTCCAGAGAGTCAACATTAGGCTATGAGCCTCCTGACCTTTCTATACAACCTGAATTCACAGGAGAGCTTTCTTGAAGTGGATATTCTGTATTTCTGTCTATATGTAGTTTAATTTGGTTTAGTTGTGGGAGAGGTTTAGAAAGAAATGAGCTGAGACTGGACTGAGAAGTCATGATATATCACACAGTGGAATACCAGGCATTATTACCATTCCAAAGAGAGAAGTTTATCTACACATGTATGCTGTTATGGAAAGTTGTCTATATACACCTTATGTAGGAGAGAAGTTACAATAGAATAGGCATATTATGATCCCATAAGTGTGTCTGCCCATGCTTTATATGGATATAAACTTTCTGGAAGAAATTTTTTATTATACGTCTGGGGAAAGGAAAAGGATTATACTTTTTATTTTGTACCCTTATCTACTTATTTAAAGTCTTTAAAAGCCATAAAACATACATTACTTTTATAAGTTAAATTAAAAAAAAAAAACTCATGTGCCTTTGGCCCTGGAGTAATTTTCTTTTTTCCATAATTTCTCTCAATAAAGGCCTTGCCATACAGAGATTAAATAGTCCTGTCTAATCTTTGATATACCCAGATACATCTCTCTGTTTTGAAATTCTACTCTGCATTTCCTTGCTTGCTGGATATTTCTCTCTAAACCTAGATAGTATTGGCATTTTTTTTTTGAGATAGAGCCTCACTACATTATCCTTGGTAGAGTGTTGTAGTATCATAGCTCACAGCAACCTCAAACTCTGGGGCTTAAATGATTCTCTGCCTCAACCTCCCAAGTAGCTAGGACTACAGGTGCCCACCACAATACCCGGCTGTTTTTTGGCTGCAGTTGTCATTGTTTGGCAGGCCTGAGCTGGGTTCGAACCTGCCAGCTCTGGTGTATGTGGCTGGCACCTTAGCCACTGAGCGCGCCAAGCCAGTATTGGCATCTTAAGTGCAATCTAAAATCTCTTTCCCCTGAACTGCTTTCTCTGCATCTGTTTCCTGTTGGCTCAATGTCATATGCTTCTTGGACTGGTTCATCATTTCCATTATCACTTCTTCCTCCACAAGTATAAGAACTGGGATTACAGCCCAATTTTGCCTAACTCTAAAAGGCCTCCCTTCTCTACCAGTAGTGGGCTGTATAGCCTTCATTTTTACTTCCCTAGACCAGCTGTGACATGGAAAGATACTTGGCTTGCCCAAAGAGGCTTTCTCACATTCCCTTCTGTCTCCGAGCCTCCCTAGGAGACTAAAGTATTCTCTTTACTCACCTCTTCTGAGGAGAGGGCACTGCTTGCAGACCACAATGACCTTGGCACTCATGTTCTTGCCAGCCTGCTGAATAGCCAGATTTCCCTCTTTATAGATGTTGATGATTGAGATTGTGGCATGCAGACTCCCACCTCGAGTGATGGTTGTGATAACAGTGCCAGCTAATACTAGAGAAGAAAACATTTTTGAAATAATGTGACAATAAAGGAAAATGCAAGCAGAACTTAAAATAATTTTACATTCTTCTAAGTTTCATATATGAAACATTTTAATGTTAAAGAAAAAGCCCTATTAGAGCTCTTGAACTTGATTCTGCACATTTGTCAACAAAATTCAGGTTGAAAAAAAGGGGGCCATGAAGCTGTAATGTTATATTGCTTGTTAGGTGTTGATAACTAGGAGAGAAACCTAAATGTTTGCTGCACTGCAGTCTGTTGCCAAGATGGGGACTCAGAATGTTTTATACAACATGTAGATCCATTGCCAAATGAGGAATACTCAAATAGCCTCTACCTGTGAATACTCAAATGGACCTTGATCTTTAGGAGGCAACACCATACTGAAGGAGATTTGGACCATTAAGATCTAAGTCCTCATGTCTGTGTGAGTGAGTGTCCACCTTTCTCTGTCTCTCCATACCCCATGCTTCTCTTTAGCTGCTCTCCTTAAAACTTTTAGCTGATCTCCTTAAACTTTTGTTCATCCCATGGTCCTCATCTCTCTAATTATCAGTAAATCTCTTATCTTTTTGGGTCTGTCATAATCTCTTTCTTCACCACCCTCTTTATATCATTTAACAAGTCAAAGTATAAAACTGAGGCATAAATGAAACATTTTCTTGCTTAAAGAAAACAAAATCTCTAGCAAAATTCTGTTGATTTTCTTTATGTAACTCCCTCCTTTTGTGTCATGACACTTTAAGAAAAAAGGCTCTCTTTTGAGCCACAAAAAGAAAGATTCTTGGCGGTGCCTGTAGCTCAGTGGGTAGGGCGCTGGCCACACACACCGAGGCTGGCGGGTTCAAACCTAACCTCAGCCAGCTAAAATTAACAATAACAGCTGAAATAAAAAATAGCCGGGCAATGTGGCAGGTGCCTGTAGTCCCAGCTACTTGGGAGGCTGAGACATGAGAATCGCTTAAGCCCAAGAGTTTGAGGTTGCCGTGAGCTGTGACACCACAGCACTCTACCAAGGGCAATAGCTTGAGACTCAATCACAAAAAAAAAAAAAAAAAAAAAAAAAGAAAGAAAGATTCTTTCTTTCTCAAACAGGTGCTTTTGGCATTTGGAGGGTAGGGGGAGAACAATGCCTTGTGGTGTAGGACATGCATTGAGTGACTTTTTTTTTTTTAACCAGTCCCTAACCAGAAAAACCAGTACTCCCCAGTTACTGTGACAACACTGCCTCCTAGGGGAGTGTTACCAACTTTGTTTAAAAACACATGGGCAAAAAAAAAAAAAAAAAAAAAAACTCATGGGCCACTGGTGATACTATTTGGTCAGCTTGCCATGCAAATGACTCATAATCAATGAGATAAATCAAGTTTTGGACTTGGCTATTATGACCTCTTTAAAATAAAATAAACATTCCTTACTTATGTAGTGTGCAAAGCTCATAAAAATCAGAATTCTTGTCATGCCTTCCTTTGTTTCCTGGTAATGAGTGTTCACTGCAAAATGTCTGTTGCCAAGTGAAATCAGTGGCTCCCAAGTGACAGGGAGAGAGATTTCCTGAAGTGCCTCCTCCAGAAGAGTAAACTAGATATAGTTGCGATGATACCTGGTGCTATTTGTTTTCATTTTTATGATGTTATTTGAATTTCAGCATGTAAACTCCAATAAGATTTAGGGCCTTAGACTCTCAGCGTCTTCATACCTTCACCGTGGTACAGCCCCTAGGGCTGCAGACAGTCACTAACAGTTACTACTTTTGGCCACAGAAAAACCTGGCAAAGCATCTCTGGGGAACCCCTTTGTTTTGGGTAACCTAGTTAGGCCACAGCAACTTTCTTTTCCTGATAAGATTTTTCTTAAATGTTCCTTTTAAATGCTTTTTAAAGATAACCAACATAATTAAATTCAGTATATCTTGCTCTTAGGTAATTTTCACAGATGGTACCATTTATTAATTGGAAAAAGCTCCTAGAAATTCTAAGCCATTAATACCTCTTCAGGTTCCAATTTATAAGAGTTTCCAAATGGACTTCAGATTTCCAAGTTTAAATTTAGTACTTTGGAAGGACACTATGTAGAAAATACCTAAATTTCTTCTGAGAGATGCCAGTTTCTAAATATTGGCTTTGGTATGTTTCTGATTTACCTAAGTCAAATTATAGATGTGTAAAAAGATACTTGATATACAAAAAAGATATGAGAAAAACAGCATATAGTCTTTCAGGAATACACAGGGTATGGTGTACCAAGAGTCACATTGTTAAATTTCTATATGGAAAAAATGTATTTTCTAAATACATATTTTTCTCAGTTATGTAATCTAACAATTCAAACAGCACAAGTCAATACACCCTAATGGACAGGAAAATATTTTCTTGGGTAAATGAACAGTGTTACTGGGAATTCCTTTGAGATTAAGCATGCAGTCTCAAGTTTCTGGTTAAAGAGAAAAGACTGGTTTTTATATCTTACCAAAGTTACTTGAACAATAATTGCTCTCCAGAGTTCCTGTCCGTCTACACTTTTGTTGACACAGGGCCACAGTGGGTTTTAAACCTTAATTCAAAGAAGACATATGATTTAAAAAATGAATTCAAGTATAAATGATCCAATTTTACCCATTTAAAATTACTATTTATTTCCCTGAGCTACCAATCTGTCATTGCAATGAAATAATTAAAAACCATGCAAAAGCAAGTCTTCATGCTACCAACTACTGCTCTAATTTCCTCAAGGCTACTCAATACCCTCTTCTGAATTTTAATTCTGATATCAAAGATAGGAAAAATTTTGTCTTGTTCTCTTCTTTCTTTATATAAAACTGACATCATAACCCCAAATCAGCATATTTTGTTTGTGCCCTGCTAAGAAAAACCCAAGTACAACAATCTGAACTCACAGAATGCAGTTTAATACTTCATTTTACAAAAGAAATCCTATGATATTCCCCTGAGGATGGAAGGAGCCTTCTTGGTGCATTTTGTTTGTTTGTTTTTTGTTTTTTGAAACAGAGTCTATGTCGCTCTGGGTAGAGTGCCGTAGCATCACAGCTCACAGCAACCTCAAACTCTTGAGCTTAAGCAATTCTCTTGCCTCAGCCTCTCAAGTAGCTGGGATTACAGGCACCTGCCACAACACCCAGCTATTTTCTTGTTGCACTTGTAATTGTTGTTTAGCTGGCCTGGGCTGGGTTTGAACCCACCAGCCTCAGTGCATGTGGCTGGCGCCATAACCACTGTGCTGAGCCAGTGCATTTGTTTATTTATTTAAGACAGAATCTCAAGCCTGTGTGTTTATTTATTTGAGACAGAATCTCAAGCTGTTGCCCCGGGTAGAGTGCCATGGCATCACAACTCATAGTAACCTCAAACTCCTAGGCTCAAGTGATTCTCTTATCTCAGCCTCCCAAGTATCTAATTATTCAAGTTTAAAAAGTAGTAGCTGGGACTACAGGCGCCCACCACGCCTGGCTATTTGTTGTTGTCATTGTTCAGTTGGCCTAGGGTGGGTTCAAACCCACCAGCCTTGGTGTATGTGGCCGGGGCCCTGCCAACTGAGCTACAGGCGCCCGCCCTGCTTGGTGCATTTAAAATATGCAATTACCCAAATGTTAGGATAGGGTTTTAGAAATGCTGTTCACACATAAAATATATTACATCTGCAATGAAATGCAACCAATCACTATTTATTTTGATCTTGGCACTGGCTATTAAGATCTTAAGAAGTGAGGAGTGGATGAATTTAAAAGTAAAACTAAATAGATAAACATAGTAGTTCTCAACCTGTAGGTGATTTTGCCCCATAGGTAACGTTTGGCAACATGTTTCTACATTTCTGAGAGTCACTACTGGAGGGTGCTACTAACATCTAATGGGTAGATGTCAGAGACACTGCTAACCACCCTACCATGAACAGGACACGGCCCACAACAAAGAATTATGTGGTCAAAAATGTAAATAATGTGAAGGCTGAGAAACCCTGCATTAATACTATGAAAATATTTAATCCCCATTTTGGGGTTGTTTTTTTTTTTTGAGACAGTGTCACTATGTCGCCCTGGGTAGAGTGCTGTAGCATCACAGCTCATGGCAACCTTGGGCTTAAGCAATTCTCTCGCCTTAGCCTCCCAAGTAGCTGGGACAACAGGCACCTGCCACAACACCTGGCTATTTTTTGGTTATAGTTGTCATTGTTGTTTACCAGGCCCAGGCTGGATTTGAACTCAACAGCTCTGGTGCATGTGACTGGCGTACAGGCACCGAGCCTTAATCCCCATTTTTACCTTTAAAATGTTTCAAAAGTATTTACTAGTTATGTGCTTATGCATGGCAATATCCTATAATCTAAATAAAATTGTAACAGAATTGCCCCTGTTGGGTAAATATCTGCAATCACACATTACCCTTCTGATACATTCTACCAACTCCTCTGTGAACTTATTTACTCTTAATTTATATCCCTGCTTAACTCCAAAAAGGGTCTAAAGTGGATAGCAATATGAAAAATATACAATTTAATATGAAAATATATAGAGTATCTTAAATATGCCTATTTAAAAAAAAGAGAGAGAGAAAGCTCATAAAATATTTAGAGGGAAAGAAATACATCATTTCAGAAGTTAAGGTCCTCATTTTTGTACTAAATTTACTAATTATCCAAGTTTAAAAAGTAGGAGTGTCTGTGGTTCTCCTGGTGACAGAGAGCATGCTTGCAGGTGGCCCAGCAGAAACCGGCTCCTCAGCCTCAGAAAGGCAGTCTGGAAGGACGGTGGGCGTCCCACATGCTCCTGCTCTTCCTTTGCTAGAGCCCTGCCTCTTGCCTCCAAGTCATCACTTGGCTCCTGGTTCTTGGTCTTCCTCTACAAGTGTTCCTGAGACCACCTCTGTGGGTTCACTCTCTACATGGATGACCCCTCAGTCATGTGGCCTCATCCTCACCAGGGACTGTCTCTCTGCTCCATCTCATTCACTCAGTTCCAGGCTCAGAGGTCCTCGTGCTAAAGTGGTAATCTGCCAATCTCTCAAATTTAGACATCCTACTCTATAGTATAGCCTCCTTCACATCGAGCTTATTTATTTAATTACTCTCATGATTACATTCTTCAAAAGTAATCATTGACCTCTCTCATTTTTTCCAATCCATCAACCCTGAACTGTTTTTACTTCCTTAGCAATTCCATTTAGTTTCCATCAGCCATTATAGTATTTCAATCATTTTTGTAACAATACCTTAAACTCCCTTTCCTTTTTCTTTCAACTCTGTCCAAGTCCTATAAGGGAATATTTTTTCAGTGCTTGTCCTCAGCTGAGTAGGACTGAACCTTCATCAAGGTGACATCACCTTACTCCAATTTTCACAGCTATATTTTAAATTCTTTTTAATTCTGCCAACTTGTAATGCTGCCTCTTCCCTTCTCACTCTCAGCAGGGGACTGCCTATTATCTAGAGAGAATAGAAGTCACTACAGGGAATGTCCTCAAGTTCCCCACCAACTTTGTCATCTTTATCTGTACCTTCTCTTCCTTTCCATCTCAGACACAGGGGGTTGTGCGGTTTGTCTTAAGTCGTTTGCTCTATAAATCCTCTGCAGACAGATCCTCCCACCTTCATAAAGACCTTCCTTCTTGGTTTATTCTTCCCATCTGCCATTTTGTTCTCCTTCTTTGCTGGCTATTCCCATCAGCATCAACAGGTGCAAAACTCTCCTTCCTTTAAGGCCAAACTTATGGAATGAGTTGCTGGAACTTCCTGTCTCAATTTCTTTGCCTTGTACTACCAGCCCATCAACCTACTTCATCTGGCCTCTGCCTGCACAACACCACTTACACAGCTCTTGCTGGGGTCTCCAGTAACCAAGCATTGTGAAATCAGATGGAAACATTTTAGGCCTCCCCACCCCCCGCCCCTTACTTGAGTCTCATCAACACTTGACTCAGCAACCATTCCTGCAGCTTCCATGGCACATGCTCTTGGGTTTGCTCCCTCCTCCCTAGATACTCCTTCTGAGGCTCTCCTTTGCCAGAATACCTCCTCTTAAGAAGCTGGTGTTCCTAGAGGTTTAATCCTACTTCCTCTCCTCCTTCTGTCCCCAGCCTTTCCCTAAGCAATCTCCAATCTTATTCTTCAACTATTTATATATTGATGACTCTCAAATTTAAATCTCTGGCTAAAATCTCTCTTCTGCTTGGGAGACCCATACGTGACTACATGACATCTCCACTTGTACATCTCACAGACACCACAAACCCAATAAGCTTAATTTATGAATCTACTCCCAAACCAGGTCTCTTCTTCAGTAAATGTCAACATTCCCTCCAGTTGTGCAAGCCTGAGACCAAACCTGGGAGGCATTCTTCACAATTAATCACCAAACCTGTCACTAGCTCCCTCTTCTCTCTTGACTGTCTCTGTATCTGTTCCATAGCATTCATAAGTCACCTGAAGAATCATAGGAACCCGCGATCCTCTTGATCTCTGCAAACCATGCACCTCACTGTGGCTAGAATGGTCTTGTAAAATGCAAATCTAATCTTGAACTTTGCATAAATCCATCATCACCTTCCCTCACACTTAGGATAAAACTAAAATACTTAGAGCATAAGGAGAGAGCTGGTAGGGTTTGAAGATGAAGTTAGAAAGAGAGGATGGGGACAAAATGTGAAGGAGCTTATACACTACATGAAGAAGTCCAGGCATTTGTGCTGTCCAACCCAGTAGTCACTAGCCATCTGAGCCTTTTAAATTAATTATAATTAAATTAAAAGTTTAGTTCCTTAGTATCACTGTCTACTACATGCCCAATGGTGGCTGCTATATTGGATAGCACAGCTGTAAACAAATGAATTTAACAGAATGACATAGTCTGTTCTACGGTGGGGAGTTGCAGAGGGAAGGGAAGATAGAGGAAATTGAAGACTACCCTACAAGTGCGGCCACTGATGTTATGAACATGCTTGGGAGAATAGGTGGCAAAGCAGGCTTGAGGCAGAAAATAGTGTGATAAAAATTTTTGCTCTGCTTTAATCTATATATCTAACAGTCACAAAATGTCTAGGAGATATTTACAAATCCATGTTTTCAAATTCAGAGAAAGTTTAGCATGGAGGGACAAGCAGGGCTTCTACTAGTACCCTGGGTGTAATCAGATAAATAACTAGAAATAATCGGAACACCAAGCCCCTCCCATATAAACCATAGAAACACCTAAGTGAGGTAAGGCAGTACACATGCAGGCCACAAGGTGGCCCACTTTTGGAGTGCCAGAAAAATCAGGCGGGGGGTACCCACTCATATCTCCCAATCAGGCAGGGGATACCCACTATCCAGGGTGTATGTGGAAAATGGTGGGCAATGAAGCTGAGCTTATTTTAGCCTATTTCATATCTGAACCTTAAATCTTTCCTTCCCACTTTGTCCCCTCCTCCCTGGATTTGGATTTTTAAATCTGAGACCTGAAATTCCATGGGGTAGAGGTGATTGGATGTAGACCTTAAGATACATGTCTTAGACTAGAGTTTCCCAACCAAGGCCTATTATATGTTGCATATTTTTGTTTAATTTACTCCAATTTGAAAAAAAATAATATATTTCATAAAACTTTTTTGAGAAAAAAATGCCCAAAGACTGGCAGATATGAAAATTGGCAGGTAGTTCTTGAAGCTCTAGAATAGTGGGTCTCAACCTTCCTAATGCCACAGCCCTTAAATACAGTTCCGATGGGTGGTGACCCACAGGTTGAGAAGCACTGCTCTAGAACTTTAACCTAAAATACCACAATTTTATATAATAAGAAAAAACCATAACTTTGTAAGTGCCAGAAAAGGAAACTTTGGCTTATAATGGTTTGTTCATAATAGCCTTCCTAGCAATTTTTAAGTGGTTTAACATTCTTCTCCTTATTATTATTATTATTATTGAGACAGAGCCTCCAACTGTCACCCTGGGTAGAGTGCCGAGGCATCACAGCTCACAGCAACTTCTTACTCCTGGGCTCAAGTGATTCTCCTACCTCCACTTCTCAAGTAACTGGGACTACAGGTGCCTGCCACAACGCCTGGCTATATTTTGGTTGCAGCCGTCATTAATGTTTGGCGGGCCCAGGCTGGATTCGAACCCACCAGCTCAGGTGTATATGGCTGGCGTCTTAGCCGCTTGAGTCACAGGCGCCGAGCCGTGTTATTAACATTCTTAGATGACATTTAAAAACTATTAGCTCATCAGCATCCTTATACCCTTTATCTGTCTTTTCATCAATGCAGTCATTTTTTTTCTTACATAAGTTTCATCCTATTTAACTTATTTTAATTGTAATTATCTTTCTTTTAGAAATATTAAACTCCTAAAGTTTCTATACAACTTCCAACAGAGAAACTTACCTGTGGTTACAGGAAATGTGGTGGTAACAGGTGGTGCTGTAGTCACTGGTAGCTTTTTTGGCCTGAATTTGTAGTGACCAATAAATCCATCTGCAGTTAAACTTAGGTCTGATAAAAACTGAATAAGAAGCTCATTTTTCTCAGATACAATTGGCCTAAAGGAAGAGAAAACTGTTTTTAAAAATACTTATAGATATTTAACATTCAAGAGGAACCTCCCTGAAAATGTAAACTTTTCTAGCTTTTTTTTGAGACAGAGTCTCACTTTGTCCCCCTTGGTAGAGTGCTGTGGCAATGTAGCTCACAACAACCTCAGACTCTTGGGCTTAAGCGATTCTCTTGCCTCAGCCTCCTGAGTAGCTGGGACTACAGGCGTCTGCCACAAATGCCCAGCTATTTTTAGATACAGGATCTTGCACTTGTTCTTGCTGGTCTCGAACCTGTGCGCTCAGGCAATCCACCTGCCTTGACCTCCCAGAGTGCTAAGATTACAGGTGTAAGCCACTGTGTTCCACCTTTTCTAGCTTTCTATTAATTTTTGAGTAAGTTACCATTTTTTTTAAACTTAAAAGCTAAAACACTTCAAAAGGTGAAAGGTTTAATCTGCTAGGTGCTGGGCTTTATGTAAAGTGTTCCATCTTTACAACAACTCTACTATTATTCCCTTTTTATGGAATGGGCAACTGAAATTTGGCCAGTTCAAGACTCGACAGCAAGTTTGTGGGAGAGTCAGGAATTAATCCCAGGACCAGGTGACTGTGGTTGACATTGGGACGCATAAATGCTGAAGCTGTGGCTGGCTTTCTGTCCACAGGCACCTCAGGGCCTGCTGACTTCAGAGGCACAACCTTTGAACTGACTGAGTTCAAGCTTGCCTGGGAGCCAGATGCCAGCCACAGAGGGCAAATGTGATGAACAAATTCCTGTACCCTGTGAAGATCCAGCCAGAGGATCATCTCAGTGGCTTGGTCACCCTGGGATAAGAAAGCCATGCAGGATTAAAGGAGACTTCCATTTCAGATTTAATGGGCATTCTTAAACATTCCTGAAATGGAAATATTTATGTTGTGACTTTTATTAGCAAAATACTGTGAAGGAAAAAAAAGCGCATACCATGTTTTGGTGGTCTTAAATTATATCACTGATTAAGAACTTCAGGGGCTTGCCTCCGCCTCCCAAGTGGTCCCAGCTACTTGGGAGGCAGAGGCAAGAGACTCGCTTGAGCCCAGGAGTTGGA
>CAUYTI010063937.1:0-21209 GCA_963575145.1 Galago senegalensis | reverse complement strand
CAGCAACCTCCAACTCCTGGGCTCAAGCGAGTCTCTTGCCTCCGCCTCCCAAGTAGCTGGGACCACAGGCACCCGCCGCAACGCCCGGCTATTTTTTGGTTGCAGCCATCATTGTTGTTTGGCGGGTCCGGGCTGGGGATTTGAACCCACTACCTTAGGTGTACGTGGCTGGTGCCTTAGCCGGTTGAACTAAAGGCGCCGAGCCTGAAGTCAGGGTTTTTAGTGTACCTCTCACCAGAATTCAAATGTAAGTTTAGGTCACAGCATAGGAGCACATCTTTTTAGGGGTTGTATTGGGGGCAGCTGTGTCTGCAGAGGAGCAGGGAAAAGGGAAGATGATAAAAATGCTGGAAGCTCAAGAATCAGCCACTCTTGGACACCCAGAACCCAAGTACTACTGGAAAATTCCTCCTCAGGCAGGATGTGAGAGCTGCTCTGCCCAGCTCCAGCCAGGGAGGGCTGAGTTTTTTGCTAACTAGCAGGATCTTTGGCAGCCCCTTGGCTCACTGAGCCTCATTCATTCATCCATGAGGTGTTGAGACTAGGCTTAAGTGAGTGGTTCTTTAAAAAATATCCATATGTATCCAGGCTTGAAACTAATGGAATCTGATCTATATTTTTAAAAATAGTAATTGTGAAGATTACCTTAATTGAGAACCAGTTAGATTAGATAATAATTTTATAGTTCCTATGATTACAAAAATGTCCAAAAAGCACGCTAACCCTGATGATTGCTTTAGACTTGGGTCTTGTTTGGAGGTGGGAATAACTGAGAAAGTGTTTCTGAATAAGCATGTTCCTTGACTTGCCTGTGTACCTGGAGATCCTTTCACACTGAGCGGAAGACGGAACCAGCCACAGGCTTCATCGATGGCGACTTGATTGAGAGTTTCCTAGATATCAGCCGTCCTAAGATGCAGGAAGTTGTGGCAAACCTACAGGTAAGCTGTGTGGCATTCAGCCCTGGGTCAGTCACATAAGTCATGGCTGGTTGTGGCATGCTAGGAGACTCTCCACTCTGGGCACCTGCTGAGGTGCCATTGGCCCTTTAAGGTTCTTACTAGATGGGAAGGTGGAGTCTGAGGGAAAGGAGATGTATGTGGTTGAGGCTTGTGGGTTTACCAGACACTGTGCTAGGAACTCTGCACGTTAACCTCTGTCTTTCTTTAGCATGGTGACATTTGGATTCTCTGGCAAGACCCAAAGGTGGAAGGCAGGGTTGGGATCCTGCAGGGAAGAGGGATTTCCTCAATTCTGGAGTTTAGGATATTGCTTACTAGAGATGGTGCTTCTGGAAACATCCTTAAAGAGGGAGGGGTGTAGGCAAGGTGGTGGCCTACAAGCCAGCTTTGCCTCAGGAGAGACCTCTACTGCCAAAGGGGAGGTATGGGCTTTCTCTCTGTGGCAGTGGGGGAACCATGTCCTTCCATCACTGTGAGCAGGAGAGCACCCTCCTGACCCTCACAGCCCCACCCCTTTCTTGTTGCAGTATGACGATGGCAGCGGTATGAAGCGAGAGGCCACTGCAGACGACCTCATCAAGGTTGTGGAGGAGCTAACTCGGATCCATTAGCCAAGGGCGAGGGTCCCCTTTTCTGACCCTCCCCAAAGGCTTTGCCCTGCTGCCCGCCCTCTCCTCTCCTCCCATTGTATTCTTGGCCATGAGGGACCTTTCCCTAAGCCAGCTGCCCCAAAGCCACAGTTCACCTGTGTGGAAATGGGGCTGTCTTAGAACTAAAACTAGTTCACTAGAGACCTGGGAATGGGCTAAAGGTGAACCATTTTCTCCCTGGATTTTTACCAGTCTCAAATGATTCCAGCTATCACCTTGGCCCACCAAGCTTTGATTGTTGTTTTCAGTTGTCCTCCTTCCAGGGAGGAATCTTGTGGCTGTTGGGCTGAAATGAAGCTGTGTGTGCGTGTGCGTATGTGTGTGTGTGTGTGTTATCTCACACTCATGCATTGTCCTGTATTATCTTTTTATTTAGGTTGGGAGTGTAGGGAGGTTGCCCATAGTAGGGAAGAGAGTTGGGAGGGCTTCATTATCTTGAATGAAACCTTCCTTTTACTTTTCTACTTTTGCCTCTGAGAGCATTGGATTATAGGCCATGGGCTGCCTAAGTTCAAAACCTGGAGAAGGTGGGTGATCCCCAAGCCACAGCTCTTTTGTCTCTGCAGACTGCCTTCTTCAGAGTGAAGGAGGTGGGGGGATGTGAATTGGTTCTTAGTTTCTGAGTTTTACCAAATAAAGTAGAATCTAAAAAGAAGAGTACATTTGTTTCTGCTTTTCTTCCCCCTGCCCAGCTGTCCAGCATCCTAGGAATGCTGTTCTCAATTTATTGCAGACTCATGCAGTGTCCCCCACTTGTCCTTGCTATTAGAACAAGTCTCTGAACGTAATGAAATGTCATCTTTACCTCTCCTTTTGTCATGTGATTGTTTTTGGTGGGATCACAGGATGATGGGTATCAGGTTTTGGAAATTCAGTGTTTTGGTTACCCTGACTCAAGAACAACTTCTGATTCTCAGTTACGTCTGCTGGTAACCTGCTGTGGTTGGGTGTTGCTTGTGCCTTTTCTGACCTCACTGTATAGCCAGCTGTGTCCAATGTCCAATAAGCCCGTAGGCCACTGAGTATCTCCTCATGCACCTCCTGGCTTCTTGTTGCCACATGCCCTTTGGATTCTCATTTTATTCCCTCTGGTCTAATCAAGTAAAGCTTTGGTGCTTTGGGTTTGAGAATATAGGAGTAGGGCACATTTGGGGTTTACTCTTCTGTCTGGCAAGCAAGGCCTGTTTTCTTTCAACTCAGTGGGTCAGAGTGTTTGGGCCCATATTTCTACCAGTAATCTAGTGGGAATAAAGGCTGCTCTGTCCCAACTGTGGAGTAGGGTTGATCCTAGGCATATTGGCTGCTCCTTTAAGACCAGCCTTTGATACAGTGTCAGGAAAATTGTGGTTTCAAGTTCAAAGAGTGGTTTTGAGAGATTCTAGCTTAAAAGGAAAAGAGCAAGGAAACATCTTTGCTTTGAGGGTCTTCTGGAGTAAGTTTCCTTCCCTGGAGAAATTCTTTTGTTTTTTATTACTCTTCTTTTCCCTTACTTTCCTGGGATCTCAGGATAAGGATCTTAAGAGAAAAAATAATCAGCAGCTGGAAAACCACAGTTTGAACTCGAAACTCAACACTGTGATTTGAATTCTTAAAGTCATGGTTTGAATTTGAAAAAGGCCCTCTACCCTCATGGCAGAGACCAGCTTTAATGAAGCAAGCACTCAACAGTCTCCAGATTGTGATTACTTTAAAATTTTAATCCTAGCTGGGAGCATTGACTATAAGGTGCCATGATCAGAAAGACAAAATAGGATTATTACTCTGGTGCACTTATGTGGTCTGATCTGTAGTCACTGAAACCTGCTACTTTGAGTGGAAGGTCATTATCACTGGCTTCAGTCTTGAATTTGAAAGCTTGTAGAGTCCTTGAAATGTTTTGCTTTTTTTGTTTCCTACAATCTTGGGTATATTCACTCAGGATTGAATTCCAGAAACCCTTTGGAAACTGACATCCTGCCTCCATACTTCCATATCCCCTTCTTAAAAACCATTAAGCATCTCTCTAGGGGCGAAAGGTTGTCTTGGAGTGTGGCTCTAGCCAGCTGGAACAGCTCTGTTCCGTGTAGGCACTGATGAGCTAGCATCACTCCAGGCCTCTGCACGAAGGGACCTTTGGGAGAATAATAGAAACACTGACTCATCACATGACCATTTGGAAGGGTCACAAGCCAGAGGCCGTCATTCTGCAGCCAACAACAACTTGGATCCTCCACCCTTAGTGGAGGGTCCCTTTTGTTACTGAGAAGCCACAAGCCACAGAATTGGGAAAGAAACACTGAGAAACTCCAATTAAGGGATATGCCCAAACTAGTCCTTGAAGATAAACAATATTAACTTAGATGCTCAGAATCCAAACTGAGAAGCTTTGGGGTCAAAGAAAAAGATTAGAAAAAGCAGCACAAAAACCAAAGAAGCTAATTCTTAATAGAAGGAGCAAGGTGAATACTATAAGGTCACAAACTTTATAGGGAAGTTAAAAAATTGCCAGGACATTTGGAGATTTGCCAACAGGAATTTACTATGTAGTCAATATCCGGGGGCTCTCCTTTGGGTGGATGTTGAAACACAAAGCTGCGTCTTCTATTCCAGCGGCTCATTTACCAATCTGGAGCAAACCTTGCCAGAGAATCAGTTTTACAGGGTGAGGTGGGCAGGTTGGGGTTCCATAAAATAGTAGTCAAAGAGTAAAGGTGGCCCAGTGGGGCTAGGGAATGGGAGAAAGAAGATAGCATGAAAGATGACAGACATGTAAAAGTTCACTTATGTTCTGAATAAATGTACTGAGAATTTTTTGGTAGCTAGCTCCTAGGGCTGGGAAGAAGGAGTTTTTACTTGACATTGAGTGGTGGTCTAGTAGTGGTAGAGGGGGAAAGTGCAACCTTTGGATGTTTGAGGCAGGAAGGAAAGATGCTTTAGGATTCTGGGGTCTTTAGAACTCAGAATGGACATAAGAACAGAAGTTGGATCCATTTTACAATGCAGCCTTGTATTAACAACCTGCTTGCTGAGAATCTGTTGACTAGAAGATGGGTCAAAACTAAAAGTGGGACAGGCCTGAATGTGATTATCTGCTAAAACTCTGCCACACAGGTTCAGGTAGGCTTGTGTTTAACAACAACAAAAATAACAGAGGGTAGCACCTGTGGCTCAAGGAATAGGGCACCGGGCACCATATACTGGAGGTGGCGTGTTCAGGCCCGGCTTGGCCAAAAACTGCCAACAACAAGAAGAAGAAGAAGCAGAAAACACCTGAGGTTTCCTTTAATTCAGCCTGTGTCATGAAATCATGGTATTACAGCTCTATCAGGCTGAATTAGTAAAAGTGCTGCATTTAGGAAGAGCCTTATATATCATGTCCACTTGTGGCCACCTATGTTAAGGACATTAACAACAGACTGAGGTAGTCAGCAGGAGGGCAATGGCAGAGGCAAGCCCAAAGGAATTGGGATTATTCAGGGGTCCTCAAACTTTTTAAACAGGGGGCCAGTTCACTGTCCCTCAGACCGTTGGAGGGCTGTGACAATGGGCCTTGGGACAAGTTGGCTGCTAAGCAGAACAGGCAGTGGTGGCAAACACACCCGGCAGGCTGGATAAATGTCCTAGGTGGGCTGCATGTGGCCTGCAGGCTGCAGTTTGAGGACACCTGGTTTAGTTGGTAAGGAAGGACATGTTCAAATAAATGTAGTTATTCAAAATGATTGGGCTGGAAAACAAAATGGGCTGAATTTTGACAGGTAGTGAGTTTCTTATCCCTGGAAATGTTTAATCAAAATCTTTAATTAGGTCTAGGGGACTAGGGGAAGATTCCTTTACGAGCTCAAGGTAAAATCTGGTCATCTTTCCAGCTTTTTCCTAGCTTGACGAGTCTGGTTTCCGTTCACCATTGACTCACCACTACCCTACCAATTTCCCACGGTGGCCTGGGACAGCTGCTTAGAAGGGGCTGCCTTCCAGTTCTGCTTCTGCCCTCCACTGTCAAGAGCCTCATCAACTTCCTCACTCCCCAACCTGTGGCCACTCTCTGCCTCCTGGGTGCCCAAAGGAGCCTGTGGCTATGGACCAGCTAGTGCCCCCCTGCTGGGGAGCGACTGAACCCTCCTACTCCACCCAAACCGCGCACTTGGTGCAGCAGGCTGGGGCATAGGCCTAGAACTGCCCAGGGGCTCAGCCACCCAGAGTCCTGGATTCAGATTTCCACGACTCTCACCTGACAGCATGGGCACCTCAGTTCCAAGACAGGCAATGACCTGGGAGCGCAGCCCCTGGCGCTAGCCATATTCCCGAAGTCTCCTTCGTTCCAGGGCCTCAGTCTGACGCCCTCAGCCCTTTGCAGGAAGCCGACTCCCAAACCCAGGCAGGGGATGTGGGCCGAGGGCGAAACCCCGCCTCCCAGGGTCCCTGATCTTTGCCCCTGCCCCGGCTCTGTGCCTCAGGACAGGCACTGGCAGGCGGGCTGGCGGCGCTGTTTTTGTGTGTTAGGCTCCAAGGTGCTGGAGACCACCCCCAGCCCGCTGCCGCGTCCCCTCGCGGTCCCCAGCCCCTCCTTTCGGCGTTTCCAGCCCCCCTGCTCAACTCTGCGTGCCAGCTGGGGGATCGCTGGTTCGCTCCCCGCGCGCCAGGAGGAGGGGCGAGGGCCGGCAGCCCCCTCCTTCGCGTGTGGCGCCGAAGCCTAGCCCAGCCCCGGGGACCCGCTGCCGCTGGTCATGTGGGCCGGACTGTTCCTCCGGGCCGCCTGCGTCGTGCTCTTGCTGACCCGGGCCCCGGCCCGAGGCTACACCGGGAGGAAGCCACCCGGTCATTTCGCGGCGGAGAGGTAAGCGCCCCGCTCCCTCTTACGCCCCCGCCCGGGGAGCACTACGGTACTGTAGCGGGGAGTCGCCGAGGGCAGCCTCGGAGCTGCCGGTAGCCGCAGGTCCAGGTTTGCTCTGGGGCGCTGTCCACGCGGGCGCAGCCTAGGAGTCCGGACAAAGAGACTGGACTTGTGCCTCTGGGCGTGTGCCCGTTGCGCGCCCTTTATTGGGACTGTCCTGGCTGGGACCTGGGGGTGGATGGAGATCCAGGCGCTGGATGAAGTCTAGGGTGCCCTGGAGCGTGGAACCCTGGCGAGGGGAGTTCTGGACTGATTGCTTTCGCTCCCAAACATGCTGGCTAGCTCTGCCTTGGCAGCGTCTGGCCTCCCCCACTGCGCTGGCCACTCTGGGCTAGGGGCTTTCCCTGTGTTCTGGCTTTATGCACATCGTGGACCTTGGAACCGCCTGGATCTCTTTGGGTTACGTTTCGGTTTCAGTCCGTGTTTGCGTGCGGGTGGGGTTGGGGGGGGCTGCTGTGCCCTCTGCTGTCTTTCCCAGGGGATGCCGACCTCCCCACGTGTTTGTTCTGTGGTGGAGGCCCGGCGCTGCGGGGTCGTGTGCGTGTGTGCGTGATGCTCAGAACGAAGGAACACTGTGTCAGCGGGCGGCCTGGCCCGGGGCCGCGTTCTCCGGGGGCGCGCAACGGGGCGCCCCAGCCAGTCTAGCTCCTTGCATTTGTGTTCCGCAGCCAACTCCAGTTCCTGCTGGGATCCAGCCTCCATGGCCTCCTGCCACCTGTCTCCGGGTCACCACCGACCCTGAGATGTTCTTTGGGGCAGTCTGGCAGCCTCTGGGCCCCTGCCCACCAGAGCGTTAGACTGCACGAACCTCCCGGGCATCCTTTCATCTGACGCTTGGGTGGCACTGCCTGTCGATTTCCTAGTCCCCCAGGCTCAGCTCCTTGGGCCAGTCTGAAGAGCAGCAGCTGCCCGGCCCCTCCCTCCCAGAATGTGCCATAATCGCTCCAGCAAGTGCCCTGAGACTTCAGTCAGCTCTCCCCATCCCGCAGTGCCCCCTCTTCTACTGTGATGACTTCAGTGGAGGAAAAGGCTCTTTGAGGCCCCACAGATGTCTACAGACTTCTAAACTGCCATGGTGCCTTGAGCTTCCCTTTCCAGAATACTTGTCCTATTTTACATTGATTATTCTTCTTGAGAACAGAATAAATCTGTCTTATCCCGGATCCCCAGTACCTGGTGCAGTGCTGGGCACACAGTGGGTGCTCTGTAACGCCTGACTGCCAAGGTGGTGTTCCCTCAGCCTCTGAGCGTGAGAAGAGTGCAAGCGAAGGGTTTTCTGTTGCACTGGGATTCCCAATTCAAACCTGGGTGCACTTCATCACCCTTTGTCCAGGTCATTACTGGAGCTGGTTGCAACTGTCATCTCTGTTCCCCTACAGGCCTGTGATCTGGCTTCTCCTCCTGGCTGCTCCTCAGTCTTCTGGCCCACCCCTCCCACCCCCTCAGGGCTGCATAGCCCATCCCAATGTGGAACTTGTCATGCCCTATTGTTAATCACCTGGTTCCTGGTGTGCCCAGCATCCCTCAAAGGTGGGGATGGCCCCTTGTTGATGCCAATATGGCCACGCCTCATCCAGCATCCATTGTTTGGTTGGATGTGCCTGGCTTTCTGCCCTTTTTGGACTCTGGATTCCCCTTCCCTGCCAACTCTGGACTATATTCCTGGTTGAGTGAACTCTCTTGCCTTCTCCAGTTGTGGGCAGCTCACTGTTGCTCCCATGCTCACCCCAGAGATGTGACCTGTGTCAGTGCCTGTGGGGGGCCCTTGCTCTTCCTTCTTTCTGGTTTCTCTTCTCAGCCATTTTCTTAACAGTCATTTATTGAGCACTTACTATGTGCCACGCAGTGCTGTGGTGAACAGATAAGAAGTGCTTGTCTTTGGGCAGTTGTAGGGGAGACAGACAACAAATCAACAAATTAATTAATACTTTAACATCTCAGGAAGTGGGATGTGGAGAATCATAAAGCAAGGGAGGGGCAGACAAGAGGGCCTCTCTGAGAAGATACTGTGGGGAGAGATTGGGGGAAGGGAGAGAGTGAGCTGAGTGAGTGTCTGAGGAAGAACCTTCCTGATAGGGAGAACTGCAGGTGCAAAGGTCCTGAGGCAGCCACCCCCAGGCTCTTCTTTCATCGTAGAGCCTTTCCTCAGCCCAGAGTTCCCTCTTCCTGGCCATCTTTACTCTGTGTTCATGTGGCTGGTATCAGTAGGAGGCTGGTATCTGTTCTCTCACACTTTTGTCTGTCCTCCCTCTAGGAGAGACTATGGTTCATTTTCTCTTTGGAAACTTCCTATTGTCTCTCCAGGGAGGTCTTGAGAACTGTTTGTTGATTGACTTATAGACTGGCTAGGAAGCTTTCCTGTTGGTCAATCCCTCCCTAGACACAGAATGTGGGAAATTCTTTCTTCTCTCTTGCAGACGCCGGCTGGGCCCCCACGTCTGCCTCTCTGGGTTCGGGAGTGGCTGCTGCCCTGGCTGGGTGCCCTCCATGGGCAGTGGGCACTGTACCCTGCGTAAGTGCTTGTCCCTGTGCCCCAAGCCCTCTCCACCAGCAGTGTACATTGCCAGCACTCAGTCCCTAGTCTCAGGGGCAGCTTGGGGGCCCCAGGGCCTAGTGCCCCACCTGCGTTTCTCCTCTTAGCTCTCTGCTCCTTTGGCTGTGGGAGTGGCATCTGCATCGCTCCCAATGTCTGCTCCTGCCAGGATGGAGAGCAAGGGGCTACCTGTCCAGGTAATGGGGATGGGCAGTGGCCAATGGGAAGGTGGGAAGGGCTGAATGAACACTGAGGTTATGTGCCAGGCACCAGGCAATTGAGATGCATTCCAGAGTATCACCTACACAGAACCCTATTAGGTAGATACTATATTCCTATTTGATAGAGGAGGAAACTAAGACAGAGAAATTGCTGTCTTGCTAGGTCGCATTGCTAGTAAGTGGCAGAGCTGGATTTAAACTCACCCCTATTTGTCTCCAGAGCCACCTTCCCAGCAGAAATCATCCTGGTGAGGTGGGGGTGACTGGGGCTGCCCTGCCGTGGTATGTGCTCACCAGTGCGATGCCTGTCTTAGAGGCCCACGGACCGTGTGGGGAGTATGGCTGTGACCTTACCTGTAACCATGGTGGCTGTCAAGAGGTGGCCCGGGTGTGCCCTGTGGGCTTCTCGATGACAGAGACAGCTGTTGGCATCAGGTGTACAGGTGAGAGGCCTGGGACCTGTAGGGGAGGGGGAAGGCCGGAATTATGTGTTTTCCCTGTTCTGCTAGGATGGTCTCCAGAGAGTTTCAAGAACCACTCTGAGCCAGGACAAGCTCTGATATTGAGAGCGGGCAGGGAGGCCTGCAAACAAAAGAAATGCATCTCTTTTGGTACTTCCCAAATATTTATGAGCACCTCTGTGGGCAGGAATGGGGAAGTAGGGGCTGGGGCCATAGTTAGTCCCTGTTGTTATGGAACTTCTGAATATGGGGAAGGGAGACAAGTAATGGGACAGCTCAATGTAATGGTACTTAAACTAGGACAGAGGCTCAGAAACTAGAGTTGGGGGATGGTTGGCAAGGGAAGTCTCCTTGGGAAAGTGGCATGTGAAAGCTGCGGAAAGGTAAACTCACTAATTAGTTTGTAAAACTATTATTTGTAATTAAAATAAGGTCTGTTGCCTTCCCTGCACACAGCTACTGTAACTAGTTTCTTGCCAATCTTGCCAGAGCAGAAAAAGCCTTTCTGGAGTTTTAACTTTGTAAAAAATAATGTTTTCCCTCCTTAATAGAAAAGTAAGAGATAATTCATTTTAGGACATTTAGGATAAAAGAAGAAAGTGAAAATAAACACCCCCTGGAAGTCTCTACCTGGAGACATTTGTTACTAAAATGAAGTTTTTTTCCCACCCTTTCACCTAAGTGTGTATGTGTTCGTATGTGTACGTGTGTATATGTATGTTAGGCAAGCAAATATATGTTTTATAGAACTGCGATTATACTTTATGTATAGTTTTTGTTGATTATTTTTCCCATTAAGCTTTACATTGTGAGTATCACTAAATATTCTTTGCTGCGTAATTTTTAACAGCTGTATACTTGGCTGCTGTTACTGAAATACTACTCTGTATCCCTCATTTAGGCGGTCTGCAGTGTTTCACTACTATATATAATGATGCAATAAAGAGGCTTCTTGTCTGCTTCTCTGATTATTTCCCAGAGGAGAACTATTGGGTCAGAGGGTCTTACTAAAGGAGTCTTGGAACTCATTGCTTGTTGCACCATCTCCTCCAGAAAGGAGAAGCAATTGAGCAATTGATTCTGCCCCGAAATGCCTTTTATCTTTCATCATGGGGTACTTTCCATACATACTTCCCTTTGTTGAGACAAACTGGGGCCAAGGAAAAACCAGGGAACAAAGTCAAAGCACAGGGTGCAGGACAGAGTGGCACTGGCTGCAGCCATGACGGATCACAGCAGGATGGGGTTAGTTGGGGTGGGCTTCTTAGAGGTGGCGGGCATGGTCTTGAAGGGCCTGCCAGTGGGAAGAGCAAGGAGATGCCAGGGAGAAGGCTGAGTAGTGGGTAAGGAGAGTGGGCCAGATGGTGGGGAGACTCAGGTGCAGACAAGAGTAGGCTAATCCTGTAGGGCCTCAGGAGCTGCTGTGGGGGCAGAGATGCCTTGCACCGGGATTTGGGGAGTTCCATTCCCAGCTGTCTCACCCTTGGAGCCAGAGCATCTCACCAAGCTCACCAGCTAAGCACTTAGGCATGGATCCAGCTATCCCACCCAGTCAGTGGCCTCAGGGAACTCCTTTGTGCTCAGCTACCTGGTCTTATCTTAAGCTGCCCTTCTAGCTATACAATGCAGTCCCCACAGAGCACAGCTGCTGCCAGGAAGACCCCCCAAGCCCATTCTCTATTCCAGTGGCCTCTCTCAGCCCATGTTGCCTCCAGGGCACACCTGCTGTGGCCAGCTGTTCCCAGGTGGGGCATTTATCATTGGCCTGTACTGGCCAGCCTGGGTGTGTGTTTTGGCTCCTATGTTATCTGACTGTAAACATCTGGAGAGTCAGTACTGTGTCTTTGTCACATTTGTATCCTCACCGGTCCCTCTCTGGGTCTGCTGCACACAGATGGTGCTCAGTGAACATTTAAGGGAATGGTGCTGTTCATAATTTGATCAGGCTTCCTGCCCACTGCTCTCTGCCCTTTTGAGGGGCCCTGTGAAGTTGCCCTGAAGGTGGGGCCACTGGAAACAGTCCTGTCTCAGCTCTCTGCTCTCATCAGCTAATCTGCATGCATCAAAGGGGGGGCCTGGTTTTGTGGTCTTTTCTTTCTTGGGTTTCCTTCCTCACCAGTGGCTTTTCTGGAGGTTCGGTTGGGGGGGTTCCACGATGCTGAGGTTGGGGGTTCAATGATGCTGAGTACAGACTCCTCGGTGTGGGCACAGGGTCCTCGTGGGGTCAGTTTGTTCCCTGAGTCACAGTCATGTTCAGAGTGGGTCGTACAAGGGTGTTTTCTCTCTTCTCAGACATTGATGAATGTTTAAGCTCCTCTTGCGAGGGCCACTGCGTGAACACGGAAGGCGGGTTTGTGTGTGAGTGTGGGCCAGGCATGCAGCTGTCTGCCGACCGCCACAGCTGCCAAGGTGAGCCTGCAGTGAAGGGATGGCCGCTCTGGGAGGGGTGACAGTGATGCCCTGTTGAACACTTGGTCCTGCTGGGCCCAGCATGGTGTGCTCTCCACACATCTATGCATCATTTAACTTTCCCCAAGATCTGAGAGAGATGCTCTTACCATCCTCATTTGACTGATGAGGAGACCATTCCATCAGTAAGAGGTCTGAGAGCTAGAACCTACTGCTGCTATTGTAGGGTAGAGGGATAGGACTGGAGGACAGGCCTCTGGGAGGGGTGGGTTCCACCATCCTGGGGAAGGAGGCCACTGAAATGAAGGGGTTGCAGGGCTGTGAGCATGTCCAGAAGGGCTGTGGGGGGGCACGCTGGGCTGGAGTCATTCATTATCTCATTCGTTGGTTCCACCTGCCCTGTGCAGGCCCAGGTCCTGTAGCCACCAGAGGAGTAGGATCTTCCACAGTTTGGTGGGGAGGGGAGGAGCAAGATGGGGACAAGTGATAAGTGCTGTGGGAAGAGAAGGAAACTTTCCTCCTTAAACCAGCAGGAGAGATCTTTTATAATAATCACTCATTCTTTCAAAATGATTTTTATTTATACAAGTTATGTAAGGAAACCTTCTCACTTAAAAAAGGCAGTTAAGATAAAAGCTCCCCCCTTGATACTGTGCTGTTATTTTCTCTGTGTTTAAAATTTTCCCAAATTGCTGTTCCAGGGACACTGTCTAAAGGTACCCAGAGTGGTACAGGGTTTGACATACAGTTGTAGGCTTTTCTGCAATACAGCCTCTAATAAAACTGGGCTGTCTCAAACTCCTGGCAATAGAATTGTTTACCTTTATACCAAGGGGGTTGGGAAAGTACAAAAATCTGTATGTAGCATGTGCCCAGAAAGACTTCAAGGGGTTCGTGCTGTGAGACCTAAAGTTCTTACGGGATTGTCTAAAAGAACAACAAAAAAACATGTCAGCAGGGCCTAGGGTGGTTCCATGTGTGATAAATGTGTTTATGACAGGATCAAGCATGCTTTCTTTATTAAGGAAAATCATTGGGAAAGTGTTGAAGGCATAAGCAGAGAGTCAGAAAGCTAAACAAGAAAATGAAGCTTTTTTGAGTAATAAAAATTAAAAGGCTAAAAAAAATTTTTTTTCCCACAAATTATAAAAGAAATTTTTTTTTTTTGAGACAGAGCCTCATTGTGTCACCCTTGGTAGAGTGTCATGACGTCACAGCCCACAGCAACCTCAAACTCTTGGGCTTAGGTGATTCTCTTGCCTCAGCCTCCTGAGTAGCTGGGACTACAGGTGCCTGCCATAATGCCCAGCTATTTTTTGGTTGCATTTGTCATTGTTGTTTTAGCAGGCCTGGGCCAGGTTCAAACCCACCACCCTTGGTGTATGTGGCTGGTGCCCTACTCACTAAGCTACAGATGCCCAACCTATAAAAGAAGTTTTAAAAGTCATGGTGCTAGCCCCAGGCCCTCTCTTCCACTGTCACCCTCTGCTTTCCCTAGAGAATAACCCTGGTGTCTGCATGGACTGCCATAATGAAATTCTACAGGCTGAGTTTCTTGTACACAAAAGACATTTATTCTTAAATTTCTAGAGGCTGGAAAGCCTAAGAGCAAGGTGCTGACCAATTCATTTTCTGGTGAGGGCTCTCTTCCTGGCTTGCAGAAGGCAGTCTTCTTGCTGTGACCTCATGTGATGGAGAGAAGGGGGTAGGGGGAGAGAGAGAGAGAGAATGTACCCTGACTCTTCTAGTAAAGGCTCTAAGTCTATCATGAGGGCTCCACCCTCATGACTGAATCTAAATCTATCATCTTCCAAAGGCTCTACCTCCAAATAATATCATACTGGATGTTAAGGCTTCACATGAATTTAGGGGTGACACTACTCCGTAGCCCTCCATTATCAATCTGATGTGTTTTATGACTGCCTCTCCCCATGATATGTACATACATAGGAACTTATAGAGATATGATAGGTGCTGAACTCTTATGTCCCAGCTACCAGGCTAAGAAGTTTACATTTTCTCATTTTATCCTCAGAATTATCCTATGAAGTTGGTCTGTTTATCTTCATATTATTGATAGGAACACCAAGGGTGAGGAAATGAAATTACTTGCCCAAGATCATGTGAGAGCTAAGATTTGAACCCAGTCATTCCTCTGCTTGTTTTTTCCTCCCTTCAAGAATTGGTGTTGAAGATCTTTCCTTGCTGCTTTTCACTGCTGATTCTGGTTTATAGTTTACAAACTCTTATTGATGAACATGGAGATCATTTCCATTTTTTCACAATTTCAAACAACAGCATGGTGAAGCTTTTACAGAGGAGGTGCTATCACAGCTGAGTTTTGAGGTATACGTAGTTTTCCAGCAGATAAGTAGAAAAGGCAGACAGGAGAACATGGAAAAAGGGAGAGGCCTGAAAGAGTGTGGTGTGTTTGGAAGATGGCAAGAATTTAGGCCAGAGTGAAGGTGGGTGGCTGGGAAGGGCTATGTGAGATGGTACAGCATTGGTGCCTTATTCTAGGATAAGTCCTGTGGCCTTTGGGAGGCTTGACAAGATGAAGGAGGGGGAGGAGTGAGCTGATCCAAGGCATATGTAGGAATTGGTAGACAGATGTGGGTGGTGAGGAAGAGATGGAATTAAGGTAGTCTATCCTGAGTAGGGTAGGAGATTGTGATGAGAGAGGAAGAGGGGACCACATATTTCCAAAGCTCTGTGGTGAAATGAACACCAGCCCTGGCCTTTTCCCTTCCAGACACTGATGAATGCCTAGGAACCCCCTGTCAGCAGAGATGTAAAAATAGCATCGGCAGCTACAAGTGTTCCTGTCGAACTGGCTTCCACCTCCACGGCAACCGGCATTCCTGTGTAGGTAAGGCTGGGAGGACCCTGTGGTCTGCACACCAAGCTGCCACTCAGGAAGATGGACAGGAGAGCCCAGGGACCCAGGAAGGTCAGCAGTTGAACCTCCTGGCACTCTGGTGTCTGAAGGGGCTTGAGCCTTTGCGTGGAGCCTGCCTGTCTCTGGGGTTGGTATAGTGCCACACAGAAGATCCTGTCTTGGACTTTTCCTGGCCACATGCCAGCTTCATCCTGTTATGTTTCTCTTCCGCTCCTCTCCCAGATACACCCCAAGGATTCCTCTCTGCTCACCCATTTTCTTGGCTGCCTTTGCTCCCCTTGGTAAATAAAGCACGTTAAGTCTTGGTTCCTCTGGTTTAGAAGGAGACCCCTGTTTTTCCATCCATTAGCAGAAATATCCAGAAAGGGATTGGCATGTTTGGCCATAAGCTTGGCTCATGGTTTGAAGGTGGGGTCCCATGGGCCTGAAAAAAGACCTTGTTCTAGTGGATTTAGGTATTAGTCCTGAAGTCTATCTTGAGCAGCTCAGTGAGTTTTAAGACTTTTTCAGAAAGAAAAACTGGAGAGTAGAAGGTTTGGTGAAGAGATTCCCAGCAAGGCTGAGATGCGCCAGGTAGCACTTAATCTCTGCTGCCTAGTGTTGGGGATGAGTTACTCATATATATACATATATATACACACCCATTCAATGCCTGTCGTATGTGTGAACCTTCCAAGGAGACTAGCCTAGATTTCAGCCCTGCTTCCACCGTCTGATCCACATCTCCCACACCCTGGGGCAGGGATGGACCTCTAAGAACCTGGCAAGGAGACGCCCAGTTTTTTGGGAGTAAGAAGGGCTCAGTAGCCTGGACAAGGCAGCGGTCCGTACCGACGCTCTTCTGCAGATGTAAACGAGTGTCGGAGACCACTGGAGAGGCGAGTCTGTCACCATTCCTGCCATAACACCGTGGGCAGCTTCCTGTGCACATGTAGACCTGGCTTCAGGCTCAGAGCTGACCGCGTCTCCTGTGAAGGTGAGAGAGGCGCTTCGCCCTCTTGAAGACCAGCCGCATCCCCAGCACTGGGCCCGACCCCGGAGCCCCGCCCTAGGTGCTAGGCCCCGCCCCAGCACCGGGCCCCGCCTTCAGAGCGCATCCCTGCCCTTGGTGATAGGCCCCGCCCTCCTGGGGGCCCATTTCTTACCCTGCCCAGTCTTGTTTTCTGTTCATTTTATTTTCAACATCTCACCTTCCTCGCTTTCTCTTTTCACTTATGTATCTGCTCTTCCTTTTTTTTCTCACTGTTTCCTCAGCCCTCTGTTTTCCCCCAAATGGTAAGAGGAAAGAAACCAGCAGTGTTAAGAGTGATAAGGGCTCCCAGGGACAGGGCAGTGTTGGGCGGTTCTGGTCCTCCAGCAGTGCCCTAAACATGTGCATAATGTTGTGCACGTGATGGAGGCTGCTCTGCAGGAGGCTCCACTTTTCACTTCTCAGGGGCCATGGAGGTCTTCCTATGCCTGTGCCGAAAAAACTACCTTCTTCCCTTTAGTCCATGGCACTGGTTCCCGTTAGTCACTGAGCTAACCTGTTCATTTCCTACCCCAGCCCCTTTCTCCCTGGGATCTTGAATCTCTCCCTTCTCTTCTCCCTCACTTACCACCTTCTCTCTCTTAGTTTTTCTGATTCTCTCTCTCCTTCTTTCAGACCCTTGGGTAGTGGGTGTCCATCTGCAGAGGAAAAGACCTCTCTCCTGGTCCTAAGTATGTATATGTGTGTTGGGGCAGGGCCTGTCTGTGCCAGCCTGGACTGTCCCTCCACCCCAAGCCTCGGCATGCCCGCCAGGGGAGCCACAGCTGGGTGGGAGGAGGAGACACACTTGGACCTGTCAGGACATAGGAGTGGGGGCAGGTTATTCCCAGGATGGATCTCTGAAGTGTTAGAGGTCCACCTGGAACATTGGCAACTCTCTTGTGGCAGGTGAGGAAGGGAAACAGAAGAATATGCTTGTGCTGTATCTGAAGCAGCCAGGTGTAACCTCCTCCGGTTCATTGGTGCTTTTCCATCCATCTTCTCCAGGGATTGCACCCCAGCAGTTAGACCCATTATGTTGATGAAGAACCTGGCCCAGAGACACTCAGTGACTTGTGCTGGTGGTGCCAAGTTCAGGTCCCCTGAACCCTACCTCTGCCCCTGCTTCCCCCCTCAAGAGATTTTTGTGCTTCTGTTTCAGCTTTCCCAAAGGCTGTGCTGGCCCCATCTGCCATCTTGCAGCCCCGGCAACACCCTCCCAAGATGCTCCTCCTGCTTCCGGAGGCAGGCCGGCCTGCCCTGTCCCCGGGACACAGCCCTCCTTCTGGGGCTCCAGGGCCTCCAGCAGGAGTCAAGACCACCCACCTGTCATCTCCCACCCCACCACTACCCATGTCCTCCCGTTCTGCCCCTACGAGGGTGCTCTCCACTCTGATGGCTACCCCAGTGCCTACTGCCTCCCTGCTGAGAACTCTCAGGCCTCCCTCACTCCTCCAGGGGGAGGGGTTGGGGACCCCTTCTTCACCGAGGGGCCCTGAGGTCCCACGATTAGCAACAGGGCCTTCTCCCTGTTGGCACCTGGGAGCCATATATAAATCAGGGAGCCGCTGGACTGAACCTGGGTGTTCCCAGTGCTGGTGTGAGGTGGGTGTGAGGTGTTTCTATAGCTGCCCTGTTCTGGCATCTGGGGCCTTACAGATGTAAGAGTTATGGTAGCTATAAATCCTGCTTGTGCTTCTAGGACGGAGAGGTGACCTGTGAAAAGGTGAGGTGTGAAGCCGCTTGTTCCCACCCGATTCCCTCCAAAGATGGGGGGTGCTGCCCCTCATGTACAGGTGAGAGCCTGTGCCAGGGAAGACACAGTCTTGCCTCTTCCCTTCCCTTAGTCCTCCTGCAGCCCAAAGGCTGTTCTCCAACTTTAGTGTGCATTAGAATCACCTGGAGGGCTTATTAAACCATAGATCCCTGGGCTCTGCCCCTGGAGTTTCTAATTGAGCAGATCTGAACTAAGGCGTGAATATATGCTTTTCTAGTAAGTTCCCAGGTGATTCTGATGTGCTGGTCTGAAGACCACACTTGGAGAACCACTTGTCTCTGCTGTAATATCCCTTACGGGGAGCTTTTCATCTTCTGGGCATCTTTTTTGAGCTTCATTCATTCTTCCTTTTATTCATTCATTCAATGAGCCTTTCCAAACCCATTCTGCAATCCCTCTCCCTTCTTCCAATTCCCCTCCTCCAGGAAGAATCATTTATAAATTCTGCCCGATACCCCCCACTCCAGGCTCTGTTAATAGCTTTTCATTTGCTTCTCATTGCTATGAAGATAGAGACCCAAATTTTAACAGATCCTTATAGACTACTGGAAACTTGCTCTATATATGAATCCCTGGGGCTCTTATTGAAATGCAGATTTTCATTCTGAAGGCCTGGGAATAGGTCTGAGAATCTCCATTTCTCTGTTGCATTTGGTGTTAAGATGCTGAGGTTGCTGGACATTGAGCAGCAGTTAAAAATTCTTCCTAATGGTTAAAATGGAAATGCACTTAGTGATTTTTTTTCTTTTTGTTTTGAAATAGAGTCTCACTCTGTCATCCACCACAACACCTGGCTATGTTTAGAGACAGCGTCTTGCTCTGGTTCAGGCTGGTCTTGAACTCATAAGCTCAAGCAATCCACACACTTCGGGTGCTAGGTTTACAGGAGTGAGCCACTACTCCTGGCATTATGATTTTCTTTCTTTCTTTTTTTTATTTTTGAGACAGAGCTTCAAGCTGTTGTCCTGGGTAGAATGCCGTGGTGTCACAGCTCATAGCAACCTCCAACTCCTGGGCTTAAGTGATTCTGTTGCCTCAGCCTCCCAAGTAGCTGGGACTACAGGCGCCCGCCACAACACCCGGCTATTTTTTGGTTATAGTTATCATTGTTGTTTGGCAGGCCCAGGCTGGATTCGAACCCATCAGCTCTGGTGTAGGTGGCTGGCGCCTTAGCCACTTGAGCTACAGGCACCAAGCCTTTATGATTTTCTTAAGGATAATTGTGATCATTTACTCACTGTGCTTTGAGAGTCACTAGCCTTGAATCTAAATTACTGGATAGTTTAGATCTGAAGTTTCAGATCTCCAAGTCCCCTGCTGGATATATGCTGGTATTTCCATTTTGCAGTGAAGACAGCTGAGTTCTAGAGAGGTTAATGGCACCTCCAAGGCCACTCAGCTAAACTGATCTGGCAGACCAGGTTTTGAACCCAGGCTGCTTTTCCTTCCTCCTGGGAATGAAATGTGGTGCTCTCTAGACAGTTGTGAGTTTATCAGACATGAATGGACCCACCTGGGATGATCCCTGTAGATGTCCTGGGTAGTCCCCTGGGGTTGTAGGACCACACAGTTAGGTTAATTGGATCTGCTGCTCCTGGGCATCCAGGGCAGTGAGGGAAGGTTCCAGTTACATTATGCCTGGAAAAGCAGTGAGACCTCAAGTTTCCTCTTCTTTGAAGAGGTCTGATGCCACCATCTCCTGTTTGTCTTTCAAGGCTGTTTTCACAGTGGCGTTGTCCGAGCTGAGGGGGACGTGTTTTCACCTCCCAATGAGAACTGCACTGTCTGTGTCTGCCTGGTAAGCCTCACAAGATCCTCAAAGCTTCGTGGGTGTTTTCTTAACCTTTGGGGTTTTAGAGGAAGGAGAAAAGACTGGATGTTGAAGGTGAACTTGTTGAATGGAAGGGAGAGGGGCTCAGGTTGTGGATTTGGATTAGAACCTGTAGAATTTAAAAGGGTGGGGGAAGCGTAGAAGCTGAAGGTCAGTGGAGTCAGGGAGGCTTGTGCAGAGCAGAAGAGAGCCAACAGGCAAACAGGGTCTGTCTGTTTAGGAAGGGGAGGGGAAGAAGCTTCCACGGAAACTTCCCTCCAGGGAGACCATTTTTCTGTCCAGGCAAAATATTTGCCAACACAATAAAGGTCTCTACATTTGGGAGGCCAAGGCTCATTACCAAACTCACCTTGTTAAGAGTATTTTGCTTTAGGCAAATTCACTCCTTCAAGAAAGGAGTGAATAGTTTTTTTTTTTTTAATGCACCTACTGTGTGCAGAGGCACCAGATGCCATCACACATATTTGAATTTGAGCACCCACTGTGGGCCAGGTTCAGGTTTGGTGCTTTTAATCTCTTTTCTCACCAAGGCTGCTGCAGCTCTTCAGGGTCAGCTTTATTATCTGTCTCTGTCTCTAGTCTCTAGATGAAAAGATTGAGGCTGGGAGGTGGCAGAGTTGGGGTTTGATCTGACGTCTGTATAAGCCCCAAATCTAGGCTCTGTTGACCAACTCATCCTACTGCCCTCTGGCAATGTTTAAAAGTGGCTCACGCTTGTAATTCCAGCACTTTGGGAGACTGAGGTGGGAGGATCACTTGAGGCCAGGAGTTTGAGACCAGCCTGGGCAACATAGCCAGACCCTATTTCTAAAAAAAATAGAAAAAATAGCTGAGCGTGGTGGCAAATGCCTGCAGTCTCAGCTTTCAAGAGACTGAGGCAAAAGGATTACTTGAACCCAGGAGTTTGAGGTTGAGGTTGTATAGTGAGCTGTGATGATACCACTGCATTCTAGCCTGGATAACAGAGTGTAGCCTTTCCTCTAAAAACAAGTGGCTCCTGCTCTGACATTGAGAGCAGGAACTGCATTGTGGTCCCAGATACTGCATGATTTCTTGAGCTTTTCCTGTGTGCCAGGCAAATGCACAGCAGCCAAGGGCATTCATGTGCCATCTCATTGCATGGGTTCCCTGGCAAAGCACCGAGAGAGGCACTGATCCTAGTCTATCTCACAGATAGGGAGGCTGAGGCTCAAAGTTGGAACATACTTTGCCCAGAGTCTCATCAGGGGAGGAACAGACACTGGAACTCAGGTCTGGCTGACTCCAAAGTGGGGGCTTTTATTTTTATTTATGTGTTTATTTGGTTTTGAGACAGAGTCTCAAAGCTGTCGCTCTAGTAGAGTGCCATGGTGTCATAGTTCACAGCAACCCGCAACTATTTGGCTCAAGTGACCCTCTTGCCTCAGTTTTTCTATTTTTAGTAGAGACAGGGGTCTCACTTTTGATCAGATTTTTTTTTTTTTTTTTTTTGAGACAGAGCCTCAAGCTGTCCCCCTGGGTAGAGTGCTGTGGCATTACAGCTCACAGCAACCTCCAACTCCTGGGCTCAAGCGAGTCTCTTGCCTCCGCCTCCCAAGTAGCTGGGAC
>CAUYTI010063936.1:0-15672 GCA_963575145.1 Galago senegalensis | reverse complement strand
CCTGTGGTCCCAGCTACTTGGGAGGCAGAGGCAAGAGACTCGCTTGAGCCCAGGAGTTGGAGGTTGCTGTGAGCTGTAATGCCACGGCACTCTACCCAGGGGGACAGCTTGAGGCTCTGTCTCAAAAAAAAAAGAAAATTGCAAGTCTAGTCCTGAGATCCATCATCTTAATAGTGGAAGAAAAGGGATGGGAGGTTATAATAAAATAAATAATTCTAGAAAATTTTCTGAATGGAAAGACATAAATTTCAGGATTGAAATACTTACCAAACACTCAGTGTGGTATTTGAAAATAGACTCATACCAACATATATCATGGGGTAATTTTAGAATACTCAGGAGGTTCTACTTGTATGTGCTTATATGACTTTAATACATTTTTAAAAGAATGCAGAAAAAATGGAATAGGCCACAATGGGTAAACTAACTTTCTTCTCATTTTTGTTTGGTGATGTGAGTCTTTCATTTTGACAAGTCTGTTGGCAGCAGGTAACAGATAAATTGTTCAGAATTAATTTTAGGTCATCAGCCATTGGGTTTCCCGAGGTGTTCGTGTGGGGCTGCATGCATTAGTGAAATCGTTCTTTTGTAACAATAATTCAGTTATATTTGGATAACTATTTCCTATGGGAACACTGACAAGAGATTTATAGGGGGAAAAGTGATGATCTTTCTTCTCTCAAAGAACCATGAGAGAAGAGCACTAACTAGTGGGGGATTTAATAGTTTTTCAACTCACAAGCACACACAGGAAAATATGAAATGCAGAAAATAAAGGGTTTTAAGTCCCAGAATAGAAGACATAGTTTTAGTTGCCGCAACCTGAAACTAATTGTTTTTATTAGATCATTAATGTTTCATGATTTGGGGATATATCTGTATACCATTCTATTGGACCATTTTATTGCAATGATGAAGCCTCAAAGGATATTGAAAAACACCAAATGAATTTTGGAATGGCTATAGTCTTGGGGCTACTGTCTGTACTACACTGAACAGCTTTCTAATATACAATGAGATTGTATCCATGTTTTATTATGTAATAATTTTCAAAAGGCGATAGTAAGGCTTTAAAAAGAGAGAGAGACTTAAAATGAGGATAGCATTGAAGATGTGTAATAGAGGGAGTAGATAGGAAATTACTTAAGGGCGAAGAGCAGCTCTAATTCTTTTTTTTTCTTTTACGTGATGAGGTTGCATTGTGTTTTCCAGGCTGGAGTGCCCTGGCTATTCACAGGTGCAACCAGTGAGCAGTGCGGCCTTCTCCTGGGCTTGAGGGATCCTCTTGAGTTGCTGGAATATAGCACATTAACACTGCACTCAGCTCTATTCTTTTTCCAAATATTAATTGAGTACCTACTATGCACCACATACTGGAGCTACTAGTGAACAAGATGGATAGAAATCATTGCCTTTGTGGAACTTACACTCTAGTGGGGGTGGAGGAGTGAAGGCAGAGACCAAATGTATTTATGATTACACAAAATACATACTATGTCAGATAAGAACAGGTGCTATGAAGATAATTCAAGGAAGAGAGATGAAGAGTTGAGAGAGGGAGAGAGCAGGGGAGGCAACTTGGAAACAGGTGGACATGTAAGAGGCACACTTAAAAGGCTTGCTAAAGTTATTTTTTGACAAAAACAGATCTGTCCGTTTTGGGAAACTTAGTCTCAGCTCTTTATTTGGTTTAATAACGGGAGCATCCTTGGGCATTCGGTCACATCGTTGGGATAAAGCAAAGCTAGGAACCTGGAAAGAACTAGAGCAAAGTTGACTGAATATTGAACAGCATAACCTCCGTGAGGGTAAAGCCAGGATATAAGGAGAATCAGATGAAGATCCTAGTCTCCCAGAACTTGCTGCCTTATGGATCTTTAGCAAGGCCAAGCTCTTTGCAAAATACAAAGGATTCCCTGTAATAATGGAAGATCGATTGCTTGTGTTTAAAACATTCTTTGCATTCTAGAATGTAAAAAAACACGATCTCTAACTTTGAAAAATAAAGAAAACCTTTTAAGTAAATCTTTGATCCAGAAGAGATCAAGCTGTTCCCTAATCACCCCCTGCTTCTAACATCTAGGTGCCTCAGTCTTTAAAATAATACTATTTATATGCATCTCTAATACACATCTTTAAGATAGGACGGGGAGCCTCAAGTGCAAGCCTTCAATCATTTTCACAGACATTGGATTTCCATATCCATTCTCCTGTGGAACCTGATTTGTGAAAATAGGTTTTTGTTTTTGATTTTCAGGGACGTTAAGCAAGGCCAACAGATCAGAGCTCCCCACTACCACCCCCCAATGCTACAAGGCCAGACCTTCAGAGGAAATTCAATAAAGCCTGCTTGCTGTTCACCTTATACCTGCAGGCTCTCTCTTTGCATCCTGCAAACTAGTATAGTCTTTTATTCTTATTTTTATCCACATCTGCAAAATTCATGTGGACACCTGCAGATTATTCTGGGTTATCTGCAGACAGCCTTCTCTCCTCTCCCTCTCTCTTTAATTATGTGCTAAGGACGCAGCCCCTGAAGCTCCACTTCCATTCCTCCAGCAGCCTCCTCTCCCTAGTAGAATAATGAGACCCTGTCTTTGGAGAATGCGGTGTTTAGAGTAAATGGTGTTTAAACTGAAGTCTCCCCCTGGCTTTATTGGTAAAGACGGAGAGTCCTTGACTACCCTGCAGGCGCAATGCCCTTGACTATCCTGCCTGGCCTTTGTTGTGAAAGAGCTGTTGGAACTTGTGTGTAAACATCACAGTGAGGGGCAAACTCGGGGCACCTTCTGTGCTGTGCCTGCTTCTTTTGAAGTGTCTGGTGATTGTACCATTGTCATGCCAGTTGGAGGCATCCTTTGTTTTACAATGGCAACGCTCAGAAGAGCCAGCTGATAAGGCTTGGGACCCTGGTGTGAAACTGACCCTTTGAACTAGGAAGAATCTTTTCAGATAAGCAAGCCTTGGCATTTTTATCACACAGCTTTTTATTAGACCTCTCAACAGAGCAGGTTAGTGTCTTCACTGGGCCTGTAAATAAAGGTTTTCAAGCTCTTCTGTAGTAACATAGACATAGGGCCTGGCTCCTTTTATACACAGATGCAAACTTTCCAGTTGCCCATCCCAATAAAGATCTTTGGGAAAACAGCATGACTTTGGGAGATTCATTTATAGTTACTTACTCATAAAAAAAGATTAATTATAAAATACAAATAAAACCCAACAAGAGACCCTTTTTAAGAAATGTTCTGCTCTCTGCCTTAAAAATGATCTCAATTATCTTTCAGACCAAATGGCATGATTTTAAAAAGGTCATTGGGAACAGGAAGTAGGAAAATACAGTGGTAGTCCTTTTTAAAAAAACATTTTATTTTAAAGTCCTGAGTGTTTCACATCTTGGATATTCTCAGAAAATTGTGCCTTCACCATTCAGCCATTCAGTCACTCAGAACCTTTGTCCAGTTTTTATTATGTGATGCCCTAAACAGTAGCACTGAGTGTGGGACTCTGGGTCTCTACCCTCCCAAGTTTCCCGTCCAGCAGAGACTACAGACTTCAAACAAAGAAGGAAATCAAAGGGTGAGCAGAATACTGCAGGAAAGAAAGTGACTGGCATAGTCGGAACATTTATTTTAATTAATCTTTTTTTCTTGGTTTTTTTTTGGAGACAGTCTCACTCTGTCGCCCTGGGTAGAGTGTAGCGGCATCATCATAGCTCATAGTAACCTCAAACTCTGGGGCTCAAGCAGTCCTCTTGCCTCAGTTGCCTGGATAGCTGAGACTACAGACGCTCACCGCTACACCAGCTAGTTTCTCTATTTTTAGTAGAGATAGGGTCTCATTCTTGTGCAGGCTGGTCTGGAACTCCTGAACTCAAGCAATCCTCTTACCTTGGCCTCCCAGAGTGCTGAGATTTATAGGCGTGAGCCAAGCCACTGTGCCTGGCCCCTTGGAACATTCTTTTTGATACTGAAAGTCTTCTGGACCATGCTTTAAACAAAGAATTTAATTTTCCTTTTTAAGCGGTTCTTTGAGAGTTTCCATGTTTTATGTTCAAGTTTTCTTTTTAACTTTTTCTTCATGTTCGCCTAAATGCATCTCTAGACGGTTTCCCAGAATAGAATTTTCCACTTCAGACTAAGGAGTTGCAGATGAGATGGAGAATTTAGGGTAAATGCCTTAGGACTCTCATTTGAAGTTTAATACTGTCTAAACCCCCAAAGTGACAAAAAGAGCTCCATGTGGCTGTTCAGACTTCTAGGCCCTTTGCTGTCTGTGGTCTTGGTGACAACAGGGCTGGGCAGACTGGGGCACCTTCTTTCTCAAAGGGAGATTCTGGGCTGTTTCTACTTCACTCAAAACAGCCTTGCCATTTAAATGGGTCCCTATTTATCCACAACTGACCTCCATTCCTAGGTTTTCTGAAGAAATTGAGAATTATAGGGTTTTTTTTTTTTGTTTTGTTTTTTGTTTTTTGAGACAGAGCCTCAAGCTATCCCCCTGGGTAGAGTGCTGTGGCATCACAGCTCACAGCAACCTCCAACTCCTGGGCTCAAGTGAATCTCCTGCCTCATCCTCCCAAGTAGCTGGGACCACAGGCGCCCGCCACAACGCCTGGCTATTTTTTTTTTGTTGCAGCCATCATTGTTGTTTGGTGGGCCTGGGCTGGATTTGAACTCACCACCTTCGGTGTATGTGGCTGGCACCTTAGCCACTTGAGCCGCAGGCACCAAGCCAGAATTATAGGGTTTAACAGACAAAAGGGCTTACAGCCCGCCAGGTGGCTCACGCCTGTAATCCCAGCACTGTGGGAGGTCAAGGTGGCTGGATTGCTTGAGCTCAGGAGTTGGAGACCAGCCTGAGCAAGAGTGAGACCCAGTCTCTAAAAATAGAAAAACTAGCCAGGTATTGTGGCCACAGCCTGTAGTCCCAACTACTTGGAAGGCTGAGGCAAGGGGACTGCTGAAGCCCAAGAGTTTGAGGTTGCTGTGAACTATGACACCAGGGCACTCTACCCAGGAGGACAAAACCCCACAAAGAACAAAAGAGCTTAGAGATCATCTACCATTTAGTGGTAAGAAGAGAACCTGAGCTGCATATGATAAAGAACTTCCAGCCAGTACAATTACAAACCCTGCTCTCTCTCTCCCCCGGAATCAGAATAGGGCACCACGCCCTTTAAGGACCTGGAAAACAAACAGCCTCCTCTTCCTGCCCAGAACATCTGGTACCTCTCTGCCCACCCGTGTTCGAAGCCAGGCAATTTCCAGACATTTTCTATGTGTTCAACCAAAAGCAAATTTGTCTCCTTATCTTTTTTAACCTCTAAAGCCATGGTTCTCAACCTTCCTAATGCCGCGAGCCTTTAATACAGTTAAAAGGGGTTGCGACCCCCAGGTTGAGAACTGCTGCTCTAAAGAATCAAGCTATTTATGAAACAATTCTGTATCAATGAGGCACATTGATGAATTTCACATTTCTAATTATATGCCAGGGTATAAAATGGTTGAGCCCAGACCAATAAAGGTGATCCTGAGAACTGCAGCAGGGATTTACAGATTTATTACCACTTGCCTTCCCCCCCAACAGTAGCTCATTTGTGGGCATTATGTTACACATAATGTGCGGGCGTATTTGAATTTTAAGCCAATAAAGTTGAAGGTAATGGCATAGGATATTCTACTAGGAAAGTGTGTTGTGCTAAGATTACTACCATATAATAAATTTCATAGTGACCTTAAGCAGCGTGAGCATGGAGGACCCTTTATTAAAAAGCATTTAGTCCAGGCCCAACCTTCCACCCCCTTCTTTTCCTGTTCCCTCCCTCTTTCCCAGAGCCAAACATTCTCCAAACTTTTCACTTTCTATTATCACCGTTATGAAAGAAGTATTATTACCTTGGCATGAGTTTTTCAAAATATAAAACCCGTATCTCAATCACCATTAAAATAGGCTTTCACTCTGGCTTATTTATACGGTTAATGTTTATAAAACCCCAACGTGACAAATCGACAGATTGATTCAAATGAGATCGACATCCTTGCACTTTATATCCTGATAAAAATCGCACAGGAACAGGAGTTGAAATCTTACCCAACTGTGCGTCCTCAGATAGGTGATTACTTTGTTCTCTGGCTAATGAGGAAAAATTAATATTGTCAATACTACGATTGAAGCTGGGGATAAGCTTCGTGTCTAGTCTGTCACGTGACTGGTGCTGGTCACCTGTTTCCCTGCTTTAAATCCGCACAGATGCTTTGGCTTTGTGAATGTCAGTAGCATCGTCAGGCCCTGCAGCCCACCCAGCGCAGTGTAAGCTCCACCGTTGGTGTGATGGGGAGTTTCCCCAGAAGAATTCTTCCTCGCAGGAATATGATAATAATGGCTTGAGAAAAATTCTTCCATGCAATAAAACAAATCCAAAGAGATTTCTCTATAGCAAGAGAAAAGCTATAGAACTAGTGCAATAAGAAAGGAAAAATAATTTAATTCAAGTTGGGGGGAGGAGAGACGCAGGCAGGAGGAGAGGGGAGGAGGGAGGGGGTTGGGGTGCGCTCACCTCATGGGCACAGTGTAAGGGCATATGGCTCAGCTCCTGAGTGAGGGACACCACTATCACAGGGACCTTATCTAACAGATACAGATATGGTAGCCTAATTGTTCATGCCCTCATACTAATCTGAAATTTAAAAAATACATAAAAGCTATTCTGATAACGTGGAAACATCTGGAAGAAAGATGTCTCAAACTTCTCTATGGAAGAACTAGGAAAAAGTCTTTATTTACTTATTTGAGGCAGAGTCTCACTTTCTTGCCCTGAGTAGAGTGCTGTGATGTCATAGCTCACAGCAACCTCAAACTCTTGGACTCAAGTGATTCTCTTACTTCAGCCCCAAGTAGCTAAAAATACAGGTGCCCACCACAACACCCACCTATTTTTAGAGATAGGGGTTTCGC
Source organism: Galago senegalensis (assembly GCA_963575145.1). NCBI lineage: Eukaryota > Metazoa > Chordata > Mammalia > Primates > Galagidae > Galago > Galago senegalensis. The sequence goes on along the minus strand of CAUYTI010063936.1, from coordinate 8,715 downwards.
TCTGGCTCAGGCTGGTCTTGAACTCCTAAGCTCAAGCAATCTACCCGCCTCTGCCTGCCAGAGTGCTAGGATTGCAGGCATGAGCCCCTGCACCCGGCATACACATATATATGCATATATATATTTTTTAAACCAGGCCCAGAAGCACTTTGAACCTGCCACCCTCAGTGTGCAGGGCTGGTGCACTAACCATTGATCGCTAGCACCCAGCTAAAACACTAGTCTTTAGATGAACTTAAATAGCACCACAGGGTAAAGGAAGGTAAATAAAAACAAATACACAGCTACAAATATAACAGAGAAGAAAGGAAAAATACTATGACAGAAAAAGAGCAAGAGATAGTTGTAAACAGATCGAATTATTTGTCAGTGGCCACCTCCAGGCAAATACCGTGGTGGGACAGGAGGAATGTTCTCTGTCCTCTGTCAAGTCACTGGTGTCCCAGTGAATTAGAGTGTGTTCCGTTCCAAAGGGTTGAACCCCCTTCCTAGCTTTTGTCTGAAAGGGTTGTGTGTTTCTGCTTTGTCTACACGATTTGCTCTGCTTGGTATTTTTGGTGAATATCCTCCGTCCCACAAAGGACATGTGATTTGCCTTCTATGTGTCCGTGTGCTGGGACACTAATGAACACTCAGAACTCGGGGAGACAGCAGCTGCCCCGCAGCCTTCCAGCTTCCACAGAGCTATTCAGCAGGAAGGCGGCTAATTGACACCCAGGGAACCAGGATACACCTCCAAAACTTTGTGCAAATGGAGCTTATGAGTAAGAAATGTGTTGAAATTGCAGAAACTGTGCACAAGGAAAGTGAAGCATTTTGTGCCCCCCAAATAGTGGGTTTAGATTTTCAATAATGAAATGGCTTTGATTTTTAAACCCCCTCCCAAACATTTTTGAGGAACTATAGTTTCCAAAGGTTTGGGGGATCCAAAGTAGTACCACCTGCCATGCCGAAAGAACAGTATTGCCCTGTCAAATACTGTAATGAAAAGAAGTTAACATTCACTGGAGAAAGACATCTTGAACTACGGTAGGTCAGATCCCAGAAATCACGCTCATCCTTTCAGAGTGTTTCACGAAAAACTGCCAAGATTTACTTATCAACACGGGCACTTCTTAAGCAATAGTGATGCCCTTGCAGTGTCCAGGTAAAATTTTGCATTAACCAACAACGGCGTGGAAACTTGAAGGAACTCTTTGTTCTTCTACAGATTTACCGCTTTCTTAGAAAACCTGGTAACCAACGTGTATGGTGGCAGAACAGTGGTGCCTATACCCAATTACAAATTGCAGTTATCTATGGAGATTCCATGAAATACAAATGTCTGGGTCACAACGCAGAATTACTAAATCAAAATCTATAAGGATACAGTCAAGGTGGGGTGGCGGTTGTGGCTCAGTGGCTAGGGCGTTGGCCCCATAAACCTAGAGTGGTGGGTTTGAACCCGGCCCCAGGGAAACTGCAACAAAAAAATAGCTGGGCGTTGTGGTGGGTGCCTATAGTCCCAGCTACTTGGGAGTCTGAAGCAAGAGAATCGCCTAAGCCCAGGAGTTGGAGGTTGCTGTGAGTTGTGACATCATGGCACTCTACCAACGGTGGTGATAAAGTGAGACTCTGTTGCTAAAAAAAGAAAAAAGAAAAGGGTACGGTCAAGGCTTCTGTATAGTTTAAGCAGCTTCCCAAGTGATTCTTATATTGCCAGCCAGCTGAGCATCAATTGCTATCTGGGCACCACTAATAAATACAACCTAATTTCCAGGAAAATGCAAGCCCTTTTGCCTCGTTCTACAAATAGAATTTTTAATCCATTTAATAGACATTTTTGGAACATATGCATGGGACAAAACAAGTCCACCTTCACTGACTTACTGGCCTCCAGCTTACAAAACACATGCACACACAAATCCAAATCCTTCTATCCACGTGGATACATCATCAAGGGGTGGGGGGCCCTTTGCATCATATTGGATTCTAACCCCAAAACTGAGAAGTGGCCATGTTTTGAACTCATAAACTGAGGAGCTATAAAGTCCTGTCTGCTAAAAGAGAAAAATAAAATGTTAACCAGAAATAAGCAAAGGCAGGAGTGGAGAGAGAATGCTGCCTTGACTATTTCAGAGGGTTTTCTGTTTCTGAGCTGCAGTCATTTTCTGAAGCTCAGTGGCGTTCCTGCCCTTGTGTTAGTCGGAGACACCTCTGTATCCTTCCATTAAGTTATTGCTCCATCCCCCTTCCCCTAAATTAGTTTGGTTTCTGTTACTCACAACTACAGAGTCCTAAATAATACAAGTCTCATTCAGCATTTTTAGCAAAGCTCAATTTACATCAACTGTTGATATATTGTACCTGCCATGTGTGGATGCCTGGGAAGCAACCCATTAGTAGGGTCAGTTCCAGAATGACCCTAGTTCCATGCAGATTTTCAGCCTGTCAGGTGTTTGGGAGGCAACACCTGACAACACCCTTTAATCCCCAGTTAGAATACTGTCCTTAATGTCGCTTGAATTACAGCTAAGCAGTTTCCCTATTCTCTGCCCACCAAATTTCCCTGAACAAGAGGTTTACTTTCCTGGCACCATGCCCAGGACTCATGTCCAGGAGTGGCGCCACTGAGCTTTTTTCTTTGGCTGGCTTTAGAAAACTGCATTCAACTTTTAACATCCCCTGCTTGTTAAGTGTCCTTGTAGTTTATGATACAGACTTTTCCTCAGAACCCGCTTTTCTTCACATCTCATTTCTTCTCTATTTTGAAACCATCCACAGAGTGGACATTCCAGTGTCATTTATTACTTAGAACTTCTAAAATCCACATATGATTTTTCTGAGGAAGTGGGCTTTTGATGTTTTTTGTCACAGACTTAGATTTTTTGGTAGTGTTGTTGTTTTGAGACAGAGTCTCACTCTTGCCCAGGCTAGAGTGCCATGGTATCAGCCGAGCTCAAAGCAACCTCAAACTCCTAGGTTTAAGCAATCCTCCTGCCTCAGCCTCCCAAGTGGCTGGGACTATAGGCACCCAGCACAACACCCAGCTAATTTTTCCTTTTCTTTGAGACAGAGCCTCACTATGTAGCCCTCTGTAGAGTGCTGTGGCATCACAGCTCAAAGAAACCTCAAACTACAGGTGCCCACCACAACGCCCAGCTATTTTTTTGTTGTAGTTGTCATTGTTATTTAGCAGGCCTGGGCCAGATTCGAACCCTCCAGCCCTGGTATATGTGGCTAGCGCCCTAACCACTGAGCTACAGGCGCTGAGCCAATTTTTGCATTTTTAATACAGAGGTGTGTCTCTTTCTTGCTTAGGCTAGTCTTGACTCCTCCAGCCTCAACCTCCCAGAGTGCTAGGATTATAGTTTTGAGCCACTGTGCCTAACTCACAGACCTAGAATTTAGGGCTAGAATTTAAACTAGCAATTTGTCTCAAGCCTCTTTATTTATTTACTTATTTTCTTTTTTTTGAGACAGTGTCTCACTTTGTCGTCCTCAGTAGAGTGCTGTGGCATCACAGCTCACAACAACCTCATACTCTTGGGCTTAAGTGATTCTCTTGCTTCAGCCTCCCAAGTAGCTGGGACTACAGTTGCTTGCCACAACCCCCAGCTAGTTTAGAGACAAGGTCTTGCTCTGGCTCAGGCTGGTCTCAAACCTGTGAGCTCAGGCAATGCATCCATCTCATACTGGCATGTAGGTGTGAGCCACCGAGCCCAGACTTCGAGACTTTTTTCCCTAAGAATTCCTTTTGTTGGCTCAGCACCTGTGGCTCAAATGGCTAAGGCGCCAGCCACATACACCTAAGGTGGTGGGTTCAAATCCAGCCCAGGCCCGCCAAACAACAATGACCACTGCAACCAAAAAATAGCCTGGTGTTGTGGCAGGCACCTGTGGTCCCAGCTACTTGGGAGGCTGAGGCAGAAGACTCGCCTAAGCCCAGGAGTTGGAGGTTGCTGTGAGCGTGATGCCATGGCACTCTACCCAGGGGGATAGCTTGAGGCTCCGTCTCAAAAAAAAAAAGAATTCCTTTTGTTATATATTAAATAACCAGAACCCCTCCCCCTTTTGAATTATAGGAAGATTCATGATGGAAGAGCCATCAGGAGGAATTTTTGGAGGTTGTAGGACCCTCAAGCCTGACACAGCATTCGTCCCTTTGTTAAATGAGTTGAGAGGGTGTAAAGAAAGGGAAGGTAAATGGAGGGCGGATTCCCAGAGCTGCAAACTACCACAGTGGCTGGGAATAGCCTCACGTGAATTGATTTCATGCCTTCACTTTACTACGACTAGAAGATCCCAAAAGAAAAATCAACTTCATCATCTCCGTTTCTTTCGTGCTTGCCTTGGAGTAGATAGGGAAGTCAGCTCTCACTTAATTGTCCTGTGTGTTACTGGGAAGAGGTCAAATAGACTGTCTCTTGTGATGGTCTGTAAGGTCTGTGCTCTTTTCTCCCTGGTTATTTCAGTTAAGATCCATGTTGTAGATAATCTATTTTAGGAAAATTCCAGAGAATTCATTGTGCCTTAATTTCTTTACGACCCAGCACTCCAAAGACTCTATCCCCTTGTGCAAAATGAGTATGAGGGAAGTCTGGACATGCTCATCCCAGGTGGGAGTAACTAAGCCCAGGACTTCACTAGATAAGTAACAGGTGTGAAGTGTTGTCAAAGGCTTTTTCTCTTTGACAGCTGAATTGAGCCATAAAATTTTTGAATAATTTATGCAAGTCAGCGGGAGCTCAGAGAGAGATTGTTAATCCAGGCAGGGCTCAGAATGGACGAGTGTTGATTTCACCATGAAATGCTTAAAATTAATTTCTTCTTGTGTCTCTTGTCTTTGGCCTAGGTGAAAATATTCAGATTGCCCCACAAGTCAGAATTCATTTAGTAAACTATTATCCATGGGCTCAAACATCTTCTGTCTGCTTTTATGTAGAATCAGAGTTTATCGAGATCATGTGTTCCCGTTTGTATTTTAAAATACTACAAGATGGCCACGACTCGGGTTAAGAAACCTTTGAAACATCTTTAATTCCAGTTTAACTGCTAAGTTTGCACACTCTTCTTGTAAGCTGGATTTTTCCTCCTCAAGAGAAGGAAAGCAAAGCAACATGTGGTTCGTTACATTCCCTGCTCTTCTTAGCCTGTTTTGCATTAGGAGGTTCTGGAAACCTAAAACAGAAAGCTCCATAAAGAAAAACCTTCCAGGGAAGGAAAGCAAGAGAGAAAAAAAAGACATCTGAGACTCGGCTCTTTTCCCCATCTGCCCCCAAAAGACTTTCCAGTCTAAAATGTGGGTTCTTGGTAGTTGGAAGTATAAAGGAGCAGAGAAGCAAATAGTGTTTTAAAAATCATACCTACCAAGTACCCCAGTGAAGTAACCCCTATATTTCTCCTTTAAGATCTAGACCATAAAACCATCTAAGAAGAAAAAATATATATAAATGCCCATTCATTCCCAGGCCATTTTGTAAAAAAATTTTTTTTCCATTTTGTAAATTAGCTGTCAGTTCCTCCCTAACTCCAGGCAAAAACTTCCACCAGGAATCCACTCAGGGAGGGTCATAGTTGTCACACCTGTTGGCAGGCGTCTATGGGGAGCATGGCAGAGGCTGCGGCTCATTTTCTACTGATTTCTTCTGGCAGTGTTGATGATGACAATGAATATTTTCCTCATAGCACACAGAAAATTCGCAGTCCAAATAATGCATTAGTAGTCATCTGATGCCTAGATATTCCTATGATAGGCTTTCAAGTATCCCAAATATTTATGTGTGTGATCATCATATTTACTCTCCCTGAGAACTCTCTTAATTAGACATGAGAATCAGAATGACAAGCATTTTTCTGTAGTAGAGTTTAATTTGCCTTGACACTATTAAAAGAAAAACAACCTTTCGTGAAAGATAATTTTAGGAATCAGTTGCATGTTGGGGAAAGTCATTTTCAAGGTTTTTGCAAAGGCAGGAAGGTGAGGGTAAGTGTGGCTTGTGTAGGGATTGGCCCTGCTCTTTTATTTTTTGAGTGGTGACTCCATTTGAGGAGGTTGTCTGTCCATATCACTGGATTCTTTCAATCTTTTGACTCTTCAGATATGAAAAACATGATGTCATAATATTACTTACCAAATAATACTTTTGGTCTTTATTAAATTGCTCCTACTTCCAAAACACTCTTTTCCAATAGGTAGAGAGTAACATTTCAGAGATTCCTGGAATCTTGTTAGAATCTACTGAAAGAGAAGCTAAAAACTTCAGAAATGGTCAACAATGGGAACATGGTCTAGATCTATTATGTAAGCAGCAATCTTTTTTTTTTTTTTTTGGAGACAGAATCTCACTATGTCACCCTCTGTAGAATGCTGTAGCATCATAGCTCACAGCAACCTCAAACTCTTGGGCTTAAGAGATTCTCTTGCCTCAGCCTCCCAAGTAGCTGGGACTACAAGTGCCCATCACAACACTCGGCTATTTTTTATTGCTGTTGTCACTGTTGTTTTTTTTTAGCTGGCCCGGGCTGGGTTTGAACTTGCCACCCTCAGTGTATGTGGCTGGCACCATAACTACTATGCTATGGGCACTGAGCTTGTAAGCAGAAATCTTAAACTGGAATTAGAAGTTGTGTCAAAGGGCTAGCACAGTGGCTCCTGTCTGTGATCCCAGCATTCTGGGAAGCCGAGGTGGATGATTGCCTGACCTCATGAGTTTGAGACCAGCCTGGGCAAGACTGAGACCCCATCTCTAAAACATAGCTGGGTGCTATGGTGGGCATCTGTAGTCCCAGCTACTTGGCAGGCTAAGGCAAGAGGATCACTTGAGCCCAAGATTTGAGTTTGCTATGAGGTATGATCCCATGACACTCTACCAAGGGTGAGAAAATAAGAAGGCTCTGTCTAAGAAAGAAAGAAAGAAAGAAAAGAAGCTGTGTCAAGTAAAAAAATGTTTGAACTTCAATAGGACATAGATTGTCTCTACAAGCCCATGGGATATGACTTCTAATCATTTTCTTTTACTCAGGCTCATCTGCAATACGTTTTTGTTGAGAACCAGCCTATAAAGTTGCTGAGAAATGCTGCCAGACAGATCATTAATTTGGTTCCCCCCCCCCTTTTTTTTTCTCATTTGCTGCAATTGAACCAAAAGACCTTAGCAAAAATAAATAAATAAGGCCGGGTACATGGCTTATTCCTGTAATGCTTGCACTTTAGGAGGCTGAGGCCAGCAGATTGCTTAAACTTGGAAGTTCAAGACCAGCTTGAGCAAGAGTGAGATCCTTTCTCTACTAAAAATAGAAAACTTAGCTGGGTGTTGTGGTGGTCACCTGTAGTCCCACCTACCCAGGAAACTGAGGCAGGAGGATCTCTTCAGCCCAAGAGGTTGAGGTTGCTGTGACCTATGATGATGCTGTGGCACTCTACCCAGAGCAACAGAGTGAGACTCTGTTTCAAAAATAATAAATAAGTAAATAGATGAATAAGTAATGCATTATAGTCCCATGAGTTGAGCTGTAATCAGTTTAGTCTGGCACGTGTATTAATGGCTGTATTACTCCAGTGCCATTTGCCTTTAGGCTGTCATGTGAGATGCAGTCAGCAGAATGCGTTAGGCACAAACTCACAAACTATGAACTAACCCATTCTTGGGGGTCTGCCCTTTGTTCAGTGTAATCTGTCTTAAATTGAAGGTGATGGCTGAGCGGCTGAGCCCATGGGAGAGTGAGATCCTTTGAGTAAGAGCTTAGTACACACTGATACTGGTAATGACTAACCAGCAACAGAGCGGCTATTATGGGAAGATCTTCATATACAGGCCAGTTTTGTTGCATTTGGACAATAAAACAATTTTGTATCTATAGAAATTAAAACAGTACAATGAGCTGCTTCAAAATGCTCAGGGTCTCATTTGTCCGAGGATGCCCAGGGTTGGTGGTGAGGTTCCCCTATATTTTTGCCTTTGAGCTGTACAACTCTTTGGTTCTAAAAGAGTCGTATTTTGGGGGTGGCATGTGTGGCTCAGTGAGTAGGGTGCTGGCCCCATATACCGAGGGTGGCAAGTTCAAACCTGGCCCCGGCTGAATTGCCACCAAAAAATAGCCGGGCCTTATGGTGGGCACCTGCAGTCCCAGCTACATGGGAGGCTGAGGCAAGAGAATTGCTTAAGCCCAGGAGTTGGAGGTTGCTGTGAGCTGTGTGATGCCATGGCACTCTACCAAGGGCCACAAAGTGAGACTCTGTCTCTACCCAAAAAAAAAAAAAAATCATTAAAAAAAAAAAGAGTCGTATTTGGTCAGCAAAGCCAAAATATTGTCATTGAGCTATGATGAAGCCTGTGTACTCTGGGCAGGGCAAGAGAGTGAGACCCTATCTCAACAGCAACAAGAAAAATTTAGGTTAGTCTGAGATAAAACAATTCCCGGGCTCAGGGTGAAAGTGGCTGGTGTAGAAAAAGAAGAGAATGAGGACTTTTAAAGGAAAAGCTAGGCATAGTTTCTCTGCAGATGACCATTGTGAAGAAGCTGCTTGTTAGGGGGTGAGACTGACAATCATTGCTTCATTTCTGGGTGAAACAATACGGTTATTAAAAAGTTGCATAGATTCTGGGAAGATGGCCGACTGGTAGCAACCCTGGTCAGAGGCTCCTGAGCAAAGGAAGAAAAACTGGTTGGAAACAGAATCTATGAGGCCAAAGACGGGGAGCTGAGCCCAGAAAGAAGTTCGGCAAGCTATAA
>CAUYTI010063935.1:0-22114 GCA_963575145.1 Galago senegalensis | reverse complement strand
CAGCTCACAGCAACCTCCAACTCCTGGGCTCAAGCGAGTCTCCTGCCTCTGCCTCCCAAGTAGCTGGGACCACAGGCGCCCGCCACAACGCCCGGCTATTTTTTGGTTGCAGCCATCATTGTTGTTTGGTGGGTCTGGGCTGGGGATTCGAACCCGCCACCTTAGGTGTACATGGCTGGCGCCTTAGCCAGTTGAGCTATAGGCACCGAGCCGGCTTAAGCGATTCTTTTGCCTCAGCCTCCCAAGTAGCTAGGACTACAGGTGCCTATCACAACACCTGGCTATTTTTTGGTTGTAGTTCTCGGTTTTTGGCAGGCCCTGGCTGGATTCGAACCCACCAGCTCCAGTGTACGTGGCTGGCACCTTAGCTGCTTGAGCTTTATTGTCTTTCCTACCCTTCTCCTTTTCTTTCCAAGAGAATTGAGATCATTTTATATAATAAAGAAGCAGTCAGTTTGCTAAAAAGTCCAACAAATGCCAAGTATTTACAACTCTTCAAATTCCCTTCCCATCATTGTCTGTATACTTACATACTTTTGCACACAGTTGTAGTCAGTGTTTGGGGTCCTTTTTAAAAAAAAAGAAGGCTCGGCGCCTATAGCTCAACCGGCTAAGGCGCCAGCCACGTCCACCTAAGGTGGTGGGTTCGAATCCCCAGCCTGGACCCGCCAAACAACAATGACGGCTGCAACCAAAAAATGGCCGGGCGTTGTGGCGGGCGCCTGTGGTCCCAGCTACTTGGGAGGCGGAGGTAAGAGACTCGCTTGAGCCCAGGAGTTAGAGATTGCTGTGAGCTGTAATGCCACGGCACTCTACCCAGGGGGACAGCTTGAGGCTCTGTCTCAAAAAAAAAAAAAAGTTTAGACTTTTCCATGACTGAACACAGCGTATTAACTTGTCCCAGCTGTGCCACGGTCTACTGTTTACTGTCATTTGAGCAGTCCTACCCTTTGTTGTTAGGCTGTGTGATTTTTTTTTTCTAATGTTATAGTATAGCTGTTTATTATTTTGGTACACATTACTATTAATATTTCTTGAAGTGTATTTCTCAGAGTAGAATCTTACAGGATCTTGTTTTTGTCTTCTGGTGGTTTTGTTTTTATGCAGGACACTTTCTGTTGATATGAGGGGTTAAAAGTCTCTACATTTGATTTGGTCCCCATTTTTCTAAGGATATTAGTAGTTAATGCAAAGAAAAAAGGATTCAAGTGTAGAGGTCAGCCAGACTAAGTTTGGATATGTAGCTTTTCAGAGAGTGAGAAAAATTGTTTCTACCTTGCAAGGTGGCCTCTGGGTGTCATACTGCACAGTCCCCTGAATCAGTGACTAGGCCACAGGGATGGACATAGGCCTCCCCTGGTAGTGGTCTGTGGGTTGAGTGTGCTGAGCTTTCCTAGGAGCATTCATTCCCTCAACTCCAACCTTGTAAGCATTGTTCGTTCATCCTGTCTTGAGGGCTCAGTATTCTTACTCTTTCCTTCGTAGTAGAAGGTATATTGGTAGAAGATTTTTTTTGTTGTTGTTGAGACAGAGTTCTGACTGTGTCGGCCCTTGGTAGAGGTAGAGGGCCATGGCGTCACAGCTCACAGCAACCTCCAACTCTGGACATAAGCAATTCTCTTGCCTCAGCCTCCCAAGTAGCTGGGACTACAGGTGCCTGCCACAACGCCCAGCTATTTTGTTGTTGTTGTTGTTGTTGTTGTTGTCGTCGTCGTTGTTTAGCAGCCCTGGTGCATGTGGCTGGTGCCCTAATCACTAAGCTACCCGGTGCCTAGCCAGGTAGAACTTTTTTTTAAAGAGACAGTCTTACTTTGTCGCCCTTGGTAGAGTGCTGTGGTGTCACAGCTCACAGCAACCTCCAGCTCTTTGGCTTTGATGATTCTCTTGCCTCAGCCTTCCGAGTAGCTGGGACTATAGGTGCCCACCACAACACCTGGCTATTTTTTTGTTGAAGTTTGGCCAGAGCCAGTTTGAACCTGCCACCCTTCGTATATGGGGCCAGTGCACTACTCACTGAGCCACAGGCGCCACCCAAGGGAGAACATTTTTTGACTTCAGAAAACTGTGGAAGTATTAGACAGATTTTTTTTTTTTTTGCTGGCTTTTTAAAATTGCATGTTTTCATGGTATTCATGAGTTTTTCCCTTTTCTTTCCCCTCATTTTAGTTTTTTGCTTTGGATGTTTTTACTCAGCAAATTTACCAAGAGGCTCGGTGCCTGTGGCTCAAGTAAAACAACAATGACGGCTGCAACCAAAAAAATAGCCGGGCATTGTGGCGGTTACCTGTGGTCCCAGCTACTTGGGAGGCGGAGGCAAGAGACTCGCTTGAGCCCAGGAGTTGGAGGTTGCTGTGAGCTGTGCCACAGCACTCTACCCAGGGGGACAGCTTGAGGCTCTGTCTCAAAAAAAAAAAAAAAAAAAAAAAAGAAATATTTGCTACTTTGCTACAGAACTGCCAAAATTCTATCTATCTCAGCTCTAGGTCCTTGCAAAAGCTATTGATTCCAAAGATTTTCATGACCTCATTTCTCTAGGTTGTACCTCTTCATTAAAAGGGTAATTATCCAAATTCTCCAAATTACAGGCCTATCCATTTCCAGAAGCCCCTTCATCAATACATGGAAGTTTCTTCTGCATAAATGTACACCCTGGTCTTCTGGCCTCTTACTTCTTCTCCTGAGACACAGACACCCTTTAGCGGAAACCATTGCTACTGATGGTAACTGGGTAGACTAGACTAACATTTCCCGAATGTTCTGCCTGGAGCAGGACAGTGAGATGACCCCAGGCTCCCTCCTCCCTTGGCTACTACTCAAACCCATCCCTGATCTTGCTGCTGCTTTGTGCCAAGGGTTTGCAAATGTGACTTTTGGCCTCTACATTTTCTGACTCTCCCTTGTGCCTGGCATTCCCTGGAAATCTCTCCATTCTTCCTCTGGCATCCTAACTTCTGAATAATTCAAAGCATCGTGGACCACGTGCTTCTTGTCAGGTTGCTGTGGCTATTGCCTGGTCGCAATATCACTTGGGGAGACATCTCAAAACCCAGAATGGGGAAGACCTGACCCCCTTCCAACAATCAGCAGTTTGTTTTTACATTCTGGGTTTGGTGGATTGTGGGATTGATTGCACTTCCCCCTTGGTATTGGCAAACTGAGTTTGCTGCCCCCCCACGGGTGCCTCACTATGCAGGTGCCTATCTGGTCATTCTTTGCTCTTTGTTTTGATAACCTCTCTTCATTGCAGGAATGGTTTTAGCTTCCAAGCAAAGCCTTGGGGGAAGCCAACCTTGAGGCAGGGGGATGACACTGTGAGACCCTCAGGGGCAGGACAAGTTGCAGGTGTGAGACAGACCTGGCTTTGAACCTTGGCTCTGCCACCCACAAGCTGTGTGGCCTGGAACAAACCACCTGCCTCCTCTGTAGCACAGTTTTCGTGGCTGTAAAGGGGGGAGGGGAATAAAACCTCCGTCACAAAACTGCTTGGAGAGTAAATGAAGTAACTGGTAAAAAACAAACCAAAAAAGTTGGATCTTTTTCCAACTCCAGGACGCATGTTTTTCTTGATTCTACCCTGTTTCTGTTGGACCCAAACCAGGACACTGTCATTTCCTGAGGGAGTGTCCCCGGGTTAGGGTACCCCTCCTAACATATCAGATCTCCTTCTGGCACCCCTGCCAGCTCTCAGGTTTAGGACTCACTTCAACAGAAGACAGGGGGGTTCATTTACATCTACTCACCTTCCTTCAAGACCAGGACTGTATCCTGTCACTGTGATGTCTCCAGAGCCCTGGACACCATCTGGGCCCCCAGTAAGGACTCAACAAACATGAATGCATTCCAGACCCTATGCTGAAGGGCTATGAAGACAAATAAGGAACTTTTTTTCTTTTCTTTTTCATTTCTTTCTTTCTTTCTTTCTTTCTTTTTTTTTTTTTAGGCAAAGTCCCACTCTGATGCCCTGGGTAGAGTGCTATAGTGTCATCATAGCTCATAGCAACCTCAAACTCTTGGACTTAACGGATCTTCTGGCCTCAGCTTGCTGAGTAGCTGGGACTATAGTTGTCTACTACAAAGCCAGGTTAGTTTTTTTTCTAAATTATTTTCTTTCTTTCTTTATTTTTGAGACAGAGTCTCACTTTTTTGCCCCTTGTAGAGTGCCGTAGTGTCATAGCTCACAGCAACCTCAAACTCTTGGGTTCAAGTGATCCTCTCGCCTCCATCTCCCAAGTACAGGCACTCACCACAATGCCCAGCTATTTTTGACAGGGTTTTGCTCTTGCTGAGCCTGGTCTTGAACCTGTGAGCTTAAGCAATCCACCTGCTTCGGCCTCCCAGAGTGCTGGTCTGGAACTCCTGAGCTCAGGCAACCCTCCTGCCTTAGCCTCCCAGAGTTCTAGGATTACAGAGGACAGCCACCACACCAGGCCACAAATAAGGTGCTCTGTGCTGCTCCTCCAAATGCCTTTGTCCCTCTCTGGTGTTTTCTTTTTATAATAGCTGGGGGCATCTTTACCAATGAGTCATCTAATTTTGTCACTCCTCTGCCTAAAACGCCTACTGTCTTCCCACTGCTTTTAGGATAAAGAAGGAAGCACTGGGCACCAGCTCCCCATAGGAGGGAGGTGGTAAGGCAGAGGCTGAGGTGGACCCATCTGAAGCTCACCAAACTTTCACCTCAGGCCCCTGACTTCCACAGCCCCTTTCAAAGCTCTGTAAATGGAGAATTACCACTACATTGTCCTTCAAGGCTAAGCCCACTGGTCCCTTTCTTTTAAAGACTTTTGTGATTCCCTAGCTTAATTCAGATCCACCAAATTACACTGAACACTCTTCTCCATCAAAGTACACTGGGTAGAATTGTTGGGCATTTGTTTTCTGCTTGGTGTCTGCTTCCTCTGCTGAAATACACACTCCCTGACACGGGGACCGCATCTGTCTCACTTGCCTGTGCGTCTCACCACCTGGCACAGTCCAGAGATGCTGGCAGTACTCGTTGAGTAAACAGGTCAATGAGGGAATGAAGGGAAAGGACATGCCAGCCAGGAGGGCAGGCAGGCAAGTAAACTATTGTGACACAAAAGGGACGATGCAGGCCAGTGTCCGCTGGTAGCTGAAGAAATGCCACCAATCTAGCTCAGAAAGGGGATGGAAGGAAGCCTGAGACAAGAACTGAGTCAAAGGAGGCCAGAGTGAAGACTGCATTTGCATCACAGGCCCCAGAGTGGAGTCTTTCAAACATAGAATGGAGCATCTCACCCCCCCCATGGGAGGATATTCTGTCACAGTCCATGAGGCCACGTGTTGCACATATCAGAGGTGCCTAGTTTACGTGCTCTCTGTCCTCGCCTTGCCTTCTCACTGGGCCCTCTGTCCCTGACCTGCATACACCTGAGATCCACCTACCTGAGGGCGCTTTCTCAGCCAGACACAAGGCAGGCCCAAGCAGGATGGCAGAGGGAGGAGAATGCTCCTGCTCCCTTCCCCTCAGTTGCAGTAACTCTGCGGTCCACGCCTGGAGGTCTCCAGTGGCTTCGAGTCCCAGGAGCTCGCAGTGGCAAACTGCTAGATAAGGCAGGTTCTTTCTAGGCAGCCTTCTCTCCCCTGTCAACTCCCACACTCCCCTGCTGGGATTTCCTGCAGTCTCCTCCCAAACAAACCGCCTACACTCAAATCCTCCTCGCAGTATTTGCTTCCAGAGGAACCCAACCCTAGACACAAGTGGGGAAAGGAGAAGCCCACTCACCAGGGTCTGAGGGCCCATTAGTTTGCTAGGGCTGCCATGACAAGGTACTGCAGATTGGGCGGCTTAAATAATAGAAGTGCATTTTCTCACTGTCTGGAGGCTGGAAGCCGAGATCAAAACGCCAGCAGGATTGGATTCTCCTGATGCCTCTCTCCTTAACTAGCAGACAGTGGCCTTCTCACTATGCCTTCACACAGCCTATTCTCTGTGCATGCCGGTCCCTGATGCCTCATTTCGTTTAAGGACATCAGTCATACTGGATCAGAATCTCATCCTTATGACCTCATTTAACCTTACTTGCCCTTTAAAAGGGCAAGTAAATATAGTCACATTGGGGATCAAGGTTTCAATATGTGAATTTTGGGAGTGGAGACACAATTTGGTCCATGACAGTGGGAACTGGGGAAAGGCAACTCTGTCCTGGTCCAGTGCCTATGACAAAAGAAGAATGGTTGGCCAGATTCTAGAAGAATGTCCATCGTGGGAATCAGGTTTTCAGTGTAGTTTAGGCCAGGCATATTTTGGAGGGCTTATTGACCAGAGTCCAAGTTCTTCAAACCCCTAAAGGCTAGCAATAGCCTGGTGGTCTACACAAGATGTCTAGCACCTGGAAAGCTCAGGGCGAGGATTCTGGGGGTCCTGTTGACAACAATCCAAGAATCAATGCCCCACCTTTTCCTGGGCTGCAGATGACCCTATTGTTACCTGGTGGCTGAGAGCAGAATGCCTAGCAACCGTAAGCTTACTACCGCCAGAGTCTTGTCCAGGCATAGACAGAAATCACTGAAGCAAGTTAGGAAAGTTTAAACCCAATTTGTAAAGTTTAAGTTTTAATCAGATAGTGTGCCTGCATGATTTCTCCTTCCTTTGTTTCCCTTCTCATGCTTGTTAATGATTACTTGAGACACCTTCCTTTGAATAACTTGAATTAAGTTTATGTATTATATTGTCAACTTTATGGGGTTTTTTTTTTTTTTTTGAGACAGAGTCTCACTATCTCACCCTCGGTAGAGTACTGTGGTGTCACAGCTCATAGCAACCTCCAACTCTTGGGCTTAAGTGACTCTCTTGCCTCAGCCTCCCAAGTAGCTGGGACTACAGGTGCCTGTCACAATGCCCAGCCAGTTCTAACCCGCCTGCCCTGGTGTATGTGGCTGGCATCCTAACCACAGAGGTACAGGCACCAAGCCTAATTTATGATTTTTGATTGAATAAAGAGACCTATGAGAGAATGGCCCGGTGCTGCACTTGCTGGCTGCACTTGAGATACTGCCTGCTTAGTGCATGCCTCTCACAGGCTCCCGTCAGTTATTTCACCTGAGATAACTGAATCTAAGTTTGTTCTCGTATCAATTGCCCTCAATGCAGATCCCGGCAAAGGTTGTGGGATCCACGTCCCCACAGTTCCTAGCAGCGGGATGGCAGTCCAGACCTTGGGAACCATACCAGATGGGGGGTTCTGGGAGATCCACCACATGATGGGAGTCCAGCCAGTAATCTGGAGAGTATGGAGCAAGGGCTTCAGCCCAGGGACAGGGCTGGAGGGAACAGGGTAGGATCCAGGGCCAGCCACCATGGTCTTACATTGAAGACATACTTAAGGCCCTGACCCAGGGGACCTGCTAGACAAGTATGTAGGAGGAGGAGTTCAGTAGAAGCTGATTTATAGATAGATATGCCCTTGGGTGAAAAGACCTAAATATTTCATTAATAGGCTATAATACTCACTAACTATAAAGGGGAAAAGTTGATAAACAGGCATAGATAGACATGCCCTTGGGTGAAAAGACCCAAATGTTTCATGAATAGGATATTAAAAGTTGATAAACAGGACTATATTAAAATTTGGAACTTTTATTCATTAGAAGATACCCATGGAGAGTGGAAAGGCAATCTGCAGAGTGGGAGAAGATTTTTGCAAAGCACCTGTACTAGATTGAACAATATCCCACCAGAATTCATTGTCCACCCAGAACCTCAGAATGTGATCTTATGCGGAGGTGGAGTCTTTGCAGATACAATTATTTAAGAGAAGACAAACTCTGGAGAGCAAGTCAGGAGTCTGGAAGTTGAGACTGAGCTAACGATCCATGGTCAGGGTCAATGACTTTGTTTTTCAGAACCTACCAGGGTTAGGAGTTACAGGGTTTGAAAGGAGATTGCAGGTCTTGCTTCATGGTGGAGATCTGGGGCGGGCGGGGGCGGGGGGGGGGAGCTCAGGGCCAAATGAGCACTGAAATCTGATCTGAGAGCCCAGTTAGCACTTTTCCCTGAAATGAGAAACATTCAGAATACTCAGGTGGGATGGAAGGAAAAATGAGAAGGCCATGGCTTAGATAAAACATTTCCTAACTGCGGGGTCATTTGTTTCATTTTATCCACATCATTTCCTTCCTTTTCGCTAATTTATTGAAATATAATATGCATAGAGAAAAGTATGCATACCCTAAGTGTATCAGCTCAATGAATTTTCAATTAAAAGGGTGAACTAGTACTCAAATCAAGGAACAAAGTAAACCAGTCCCCCCCCAGAACCTCCCCTTGGGTGCCCTTTCAAGTCACTTGCCCTGAAGGATAGCCACTATTCCATCATTATTGTTTAGTTTTGCTTGTTTTGTACTTTATATACATGGAATCCTACAATATTACACTTTCATATCTGGGTTCTCTTCCTCAGCATTAGGTTCTGAGATATATTCATATGGATGTGTATAATTGTAGTTCCTTCTCATTGCTGTGTGGTTTTGTATTATGTTAACAAATGATACTTATCTTCCATTCGACCATTGATAGATGTTTGGGCAGTTTCCAGTTTGGGGCTTTTACTTACAATGCTACAAACATTCCAGTGTATATGTCTTTTGGTGGATATATGAACACGTTTCTGATGGGCGTGTATCCAGAAGTGGAACTGCTGGATTGTACAGTATGTGTCTGTCCAGCTTAAACACATACCCCCAGTAGTTTTCCACAAGTAGTCTTGATGGATTTCCCCCACCCCCAACGCTTGGCATTTTCCATCTTCCTCCTTTTAGCCATCCTGGTGGGCCTGTGAATAGCAGCACATTGCAATTTGTTTGTGTTTCTCTGATGACTAACAAAATCAAGCCTCTGTTTTTGTCACCAGGGGTTTTTCTCTCTTGTAAAGTGTTTAAGGCTCAGCCATTCTTCTATTGTGTTGGTTTTTGTCTTTTCTTGTTGACTTATGGTGTTTTTTATATACAGAGGGTACCAGAAGAAACAAACACATTTTAAGAATGAAAAACAAAAAACTATTTTAAAATTGCAATACTCAGCAGGGCACGGTGGCTCACACCTATAATAGTAGCACTCTGAGAGGCCGAGATGGGTGGGTTGCCTGAGGTAAGAAGTTCAAAACCAGCCTGAGAAAGAGTGACACCCCATCTCTACTAAAAATAGAAAAATCAGCCAGGCATTGTGGCAGGCGCCTATAGTCCCAGTTACTCTGGAGGCTGAGGGAAGAGGATGGCTCAAGCCCAAGAGTTTGAAGTTGCTGTGAGCTATGACGCCACAGCACTCTACCCAGGATGACAGAGTGAGACTCTCTCTCCGAAAAGAAAAAATTCTAATACGGAAGTCACATTTGGCTTCTGCAATTATAAGAGGTGCTCAAACATGTCTTGTATAACAATATATATTAAGTATTACAATTTCAATAGATTTTTTTCTTTCTTAAAAACATTGTTTGGGTACTTTCTGTATTTGAAGTTCTCCTTTTATAGGATTAGGATTTGTTTACATAACAATTTACCACAAACTGGATGACTTAAAACAACAGAAATATATTCTTTGATGGGTTTTCTGGAGGCCAGAAGACCAAAATCACGGTGTTGGCAGGGCCACAATCCCACTACAGGCTCTAAGGAATAATACTGCCTGGCTTCTTCTTAGCTTCTGAGGGCTCCTGGTACTCCTCGGCATTCCTTGGCTTGTAGATAGCTCACTCGAGTCTCTGCCTCTGTCTCCATGTGGCCTTCCCCTCTCTGTCTCTCTGTCTTTACACATAACCTTCTTAAAGGGACTTCTGCAAAGACCTGATTTCCAAATTAGATCACGTTCTGGATGAACGTGAATTTGGGAGGATATTACTCAACATGGTACAGATAAATTGCACAAGTTTTCTTATACCCTGCAGATTGCCTTTCATTCTCTCATTGTGCCTTCTAAGGCAGTTGTCCCCAATCTCTTTGGCACCAGGGACCAGTTTCATGGAATACAATTTTTCCCATGTACCAAAAATAGGGGGGATGATTTAGGGATGATTCAAGAGCATTACATTTATTGTGCACTGTGTTTCTATTATTACTTTGTAATATCTAATGAAATAATTCTACAACTCATCATAATACAGAATCACTGGGAGCCCTGAGCTTGTTTTCCTGCAACTAGATGGTCCCATTCTATATTTGCAGCTGCTCCCCAGTGCTAGTACCACTGCCTCAGCTCTGCTTCAGATCATTAGGCATTAGATTCCAAGAAAGAGCACACAATCTAGATCCCTCACATGCACAGTCTACACAGGGTTCATGCTCCTATGAGAATCTAATGTCACAGCTGATCTGACAGGGGCTGGAGCTCAGGCAGTGATGTGAGTAATAGGGAGCGGCTATAAATACAGATGAAGCTTCACCCACTTGCCTGCCACTCACCACTTGCTGTATAGCCTGGTTCCTAACAGGCTATAGACTGGTATAGATACTGGGGATACCGGTTCTAATGGGTAAAAGTTCAAAATTTTAACATGTTCAATAGATCAACTTTCCCCCTGTAGGGTGTTTGTTGTATTCCGTGTATGAAACATTTGAGTTCCCAGCATACTGTATCTGTTTATTAAAGTAGTCAGAGGTCTGTCTGAGATGGCTCATAAGGTGGTGTGGGGCCCACTGAAGGCACAGGGAAGTTTAGCCTAAAGAAGGGACCATCCAGGTCAAGGATAGTAATAGTTGCAGCAAATACTGTTGGGCACACCTGTATCTTCTCAGCATTCCCTTTTATAAGCCAAAGGCTGTTTACTGAGGACACCTGTGTCTCTTCCTGAGGGTCTCCTTTCAGATCATAAAGCACTCTCTGCCTGCTCATAGGTCCAGCCAGTAGTGTGGGATGCAGCCCTCAACCAATGACAGACAGACCTGGGTGTGAGAGGGAGTGACTCCCACTTCCTGACTCCCTGATTGGGCCAGCTCTGAGGCTTGTTCTGCACAGTCTCCCAGAACTCCCCAGTGGAGCTGAGCTGCCTAGGCAGTGACCTCTTGATAACTCACCTTGGGTTGGCACAAGGTGAGTTCCCTTCCTCAGCTTCCCCCTCTTCTACTGGTATCTCTGGAATCACCTCCCACGTAAATGACTTGCACTAGAATCTCCATGTCAGCACCTGCTTCTAGAGGAACTAAAACTAAAACAATAGTGTTCAAACTTGCCTACACCTCAGTTGCCTTATTTTCAGAAGGAAAGAGAAATTGGGCATTTTTGTACTGACCTGGCTCAATAGATAGAAACAATGGGAATATAGATTTCAGGCAAATTTTTAAAAGAATATCACAGGGCGGCACCTGTGGCTCAAGGAATAGGGTGCTGGCCCCATATGCCAGAGGTGGTGGGTTCAAACCCAGTCCTGGTCAAAAAAAAAAAAAAGAACTTCGTCACAGTCAGAGCTGTCTTGGGTTGGGCAAGGTTAGATGGCGAGTTGCCTGCTACTTGAAGCAGGTGAAATAATCTGGATGATAACAAGGGGGTGTTTTTAAAGGGTTGAACTAAATGATATTTAAGATCTCATGCCACCCTGACAAATTCTATGGTTCTATATGGCCAGTGGCTTTTTTGTTTGTTTGAGACAGAGACTCACTATGTTGCCCTAGGTAGAGTGCTATGGTGTCACAGCTCACAGCAACCTCTAACTCTCGGGCTTAAGGGATTCTCTTGCCTCAGCTTCCCAAGTAGTTGAGACTACAGGTGCCTGCCACAACGCCTGCCTATTTTTTTGTTGCAGTTATGTATGTGGCTGGCACCCTAACCACTGAACTATAGGTGCTGAGCCACCAGTGGCTTTTAAAAAAAACCTTACATGCAGATTTTTAAAGCCCTAGGGGCGTATCAGGGGAGTAGAAATAACTGAGCACAGTGTCAGGAACTGGGCTTGAAAGTTCTGATTTGCCCCTCCCTAAGAATCTCCTCTAGAGGGCAGACACACTGGCCCTCTAGAACTCCCTTTCTCCATTTGAGCCAAGTATGACTAAAAGAGAGAATTTTGGGTGACCCTCGTAAAAAGCCTGGCCCAGGAGGTCTAGGGCAAGCCGAGGAGTATGTACACACACAGAGTTTAAAGCTCTAGGGGATGATCTATCAGGTTTGGGATGCTCTAAACCAGATGAGATATGTCAAGTGCCCCCAGCCATCTCTGGCACTGTGGGTCCAGGCAACAATCGGCCCCAGGAAGACAGGAATGGCACATGCCTGGGGCACTGTCTGTTGTCAGGGTTAGGCTGCTTAATGGTCACATCCTGACTCTGTTCAGACTTCACCAATAAGTAACCAAGAACCAGGAACAACCAACTGTGTTACAAAGCAATGCAATTGGGTTCACTGGAATATTACTTCATTTCCTCTACTTTTGTTTTTCTAACAAGAAAGTTTTGACTCAGCCAAGAGAGCTGGGCCAGAAGCTCCTGGGGTGTGCTTTCCCAGGCCCCTCTCCTTCCCGTCTAATCTCCCTGTGGGTGTCAGTTTGCTTTTCCACTGTTGGGTCAAAAGAGCATATTTCATTCTCAACCGCAAAATTCTTTGGAATTATCTTCAAGGACTTTTAAGCCTCATAAAAGGGGGCCAGACCAGTGGAATTTGAGAGAAGTCCGTGAAGAGCTTGGTTTGCTGCACCATGAACTTCTCCGTGGCCCCACCTGTTCTCCTGGCCTTTATCCTGAGCATCCACCTGGGAGCTGCCACACGTACAGAGCCACCCATTCCCCTCCCTGGGCTGACTGGGAGTGAATGGAAAGGGATGATTCCAAGGTCCTGCCTCTCCTTGTTTTTTAGGTGGCAGCGATGTGTCCAAATTCTGCTGTTTCCAATATAGCCACAAAATGCTTCCCTGGATCTGGGTGCAAAACTATTCATACACTGGTAACAGCTGTCCCCAGCGGGCTGTGATGTGAGTATATCCTGGATGTGCTTTCACGAAATGGGATGGGTGCTGGGCAGTCCTCCATAGTGGCAAGGTGAGCTTCAGGATGGGAACCTGGGAAGCCCTGCCTCTGCACTAGCAACTATGACTCTGGGCTTCACTGAGAACCTGACTTTCATACTATGCCCGGGGAGCTGAGCTAGGACTGGGTAGATCTTAACCTGTATAGACTTTGTGGTATAGCATAAGAAAAGGGACATTCTAAGACCTTTGCACAAAGTAGTTCCTCACAATTGAGTTAAGTGATTGAAGGAGATGGCAGGAGAGAGAAAGAGCAGGAAGGAGCTTGTCATGGTTGCAGGAGGACCTAACTTGGCAACTAGAATCTCTCCCTGAGGAAGTGTCATTTAGACTGAGACCCCAAAGGATGAGTGGGAGCAGCCCAGGTGAATGGGGTACAGAGAACAATGGGTAAGTGGGATGAATCAGACACACTTGTCCCTGACAAGGCAGGAAGTAGACAGCAGTTGGGTCAGGTAGGGTTCATTGGTAACAGGAGAGAGATGATACATAGCTGTCCTGGCAGGATGAAATGAGATCATATATACAAATCATTTAGCCCTGTACCTCTATAGAGTTTGTGTTCAAAAAATTAGCAGTTGGCTTGGCGCCTGTGGCGCAAGTGGCTAAGGCGCCAGCCACATACACCTAAGGTGGTGGGTTTGAATCCAGCCTGGGACCACCAAAACAACAATGACGTCTGCAACCAAAAAATAGCCGGGCGTTGTGGCAGGTGCCTGTGGTCCCAGCTACTTGGGAGGCTGAGGCAGGAGACTTGCTTGAGCCCAGGAGTTGGAGGTTGCTGTGAGCTGTGATGCCACAGCACTCTACCCAGGGGGGTAGCTTGAGGCCCTGTCTCCAAAAAAATTGGAAGCTACCTTTAAGTGCAAATACATACAAGTAATCTGTGCTCCTATGGATTTGGAGCTCCTGGACTACAGAGGAGAAGAGAGAAGGGCTCCAAAGACAAACCTGAATGCCATCATTTAGAGATAGAGTTAAGGAGAACGGACAGCACTAATGTACTTACATGAGAGGGGAGCTTCAGGGCTCTGATTGCTTTGGATCTTATTTTCATAGGTCTTTTTGTTGAATACAATTATTTTCAGTTACTTAAAAATTTTTTTGGCCAAGGGTGGTGACTTGCTCCTGTAATCCTAGCACTCTGGGAGGCTGAGGCAGGAAGATGGCTTGAGGTCAGATGCTCGAGACAAGCCTGAGCAAAGTGAGAATCCATCTCTAATAAAAACAGAAAAAAATAGCTGGTGGTGGTGGTGGTGGGCACCGATAGTCCCAGGTACTGGGAGGCTAAGGCAGGAGGATTGCTCCAACTCAGGAGTTTGAGGTTGCTGTGAGCTAGGCTAATGCAATGGCATTCTACCCTGGACAACAGAGTGAGACTCTGACTCAAAACAAATTTACTTTCAATTATATGAATCATTGATGCATTACTAGCTAGGTGTGCTATAATTATGCAATTGTTACAAAATTTATAACTAAGTCTTTTCTAAAGAACAAAAAACTCTCATTTTAAGAAACTATGAAAATCAACATATTGCATTTAGAAAAAAAACAGTTTAGTAAATTCTTTTTTTTTTTTTTTTGAGACAGAGCCTCAAGCTGTCCCCCTGGGTAGAGTGCCGTGGCATTACAGCTCACAGCAACCTCCAACTCCTAGGCTCAAGCGAGTCTCTTGCCTCCGCCTCCCAATTAGCTGGGACCACAGGCACCCGCCACAATGCCCGGCTATTTTTTTTTTTTTGGTTTCAGCCGTCATTGTTGTTTGGCGGGTCCGGGCTGGGGATTCGAAACCGCCACCTTAGGTGTACATGGCTGGCGCCTTAGCCGGTTGAGCTATAGGCGCCGAGCCAGTTTAGTAAATTCTAAAGAAATTTTCTGATATTCTGAAATATCCACTTAAGGACGGGCATGGTGGCTCACACCTGTAATCCTAGAACTTTGGCAGGCCAAGATAGGAGGACTGCTTAAGGTCAGGTATTTGAGATCAACCTGAACAAGAGCAGATGCCCTGTGTATACAAAAGCATAGAAAAATTAACTGGGTGTAGTGGCTGTAGTCCCAGCTACTTGGGAGGCTGAGGCAGGAAGATTGCTTGAGCCCAGGAGTTTGCAGTTGCAGTGAGCTATGATGATACCACTGTACTCTAGCTCAGGGAACAGAGTGAGACCATCTCTTAGGGAAAAAGAATTCCACTTAAACAAAGAAAAAGATTGAAAAGTTTAGCACTATAAACATCTTAACACATCTGATGAGTCTCAAAAGTCACTGTACATAGGGAAAATGAGAAACTGTAGCTAAATGTACCTTTATTTATAAAATACTCATTACGAAATTTTACAAAATATTCTATAGGTATTGGCCACCTCTTTGTAAAATTCTGTAATTAATATTTTGTAAATAGGCTCGGCACCTGTGGTTCAAGCGGCTAAGGCGCCAGCCACATACACCTAAGGTGGCGGGTTCGAATCCCCAGCCTGGCCCGCCAAACAACAATGATGGCTGCAACCAAAAAATAGCCGGGCGTTGTGGTGGGCGCCTATAGTCCCAGCTACTTGGAAGGCTGAGGCAGGAGACTCGCTTGAGCCCAGAAGTTGGAGGTTGCTGTGAGTGTGATGCCATGGCACTCTACCCAGGGGGATAGCTTGAGGCTCCATCTCAAAAAAAAAAAAGAAAATTTTGTAAATAAAGGTACATTTAGCTATAATTTCCCATTTTCCCTATGTATGGTGACTTTTGGGATAGTCTGTCTACTCTTTGTGCCTATTACTATTGGATTAGAGACCTTCTTTGGGTCTAGAGTGGCTTTCACTTTCTAGACCTTGAAAGGCATCAACATTTAACCAACAAAGAGCCCTGAACCTGGGATCAAAGCAGAGGCTCTGTCATTCACAAGCTGCATAACCTTGGGCAAGTGAAGTTTCTTCATTTGCAAAAGGAAGGTGAGAGGCCCACATCAGTTATCTATCTATATTACAAACCACTTCAAAATATGATGGCTTGATAAAATGAGAATGATTTTCCTATCTCTCATGATTTCTGTGAGTCAGGAATTCCAGAAGGCTTGGCTGGGTGGTTCTGGCTTGGTTTCTGTCAGGTGACTGAAGGAAGATGGTGCTAGGTCTCTTAGAGCTGTGGGCTGCTATGTCTTTGTCTCTTCAAGACCTCCTCCTTGTGTGGTCTCTCTGTTGGGTTTGTTGGGCTTCCTTATAGTGGCACCCTGGGAGTGGTAGGACTTCTTACAAGGAGGTTTAGGATTTCAATGTAAGCACTTTACTGTCTGTCTTCTATGACTTATCCTTGGAAATCTCCTAGCTTCACTTCCACCAATGGTATTATTAGTAGACCAGTCTCTAAGGTTGGTCTAAATTCAAGGAGAGGGGACATAAACCCCCACCTGTAGTGGAATGAAGTCAAAGAACTTTGCAGTCATGCTTTGGAACTGCCACACAGCTGTTCTTCATTATTTTCTCATTCTTTTGACTTTTCTTTCTTGCACATGCCAGGGCACATCTGAGAGCCCTGTAGACACTACTGGGCCCAAGTCCCAGGCTAGAGTGCTCCTGACCAAGGTTCTCATCACTTCTGAGTGCTTTAATAAGCTCACAGCATGGTAAGGGAGTGTAGGAATCACATAAGTAGTTATGGAAAATAACCCACAATAATGTGATTAAGAATTAAGTGACATCATGACTATGAGGTTCCTTTCTGGGGTAATGCCAATGTTCTAAAATTGATGTGGTGATTGTTGTATGATCTATGGATATACTAAAAACCTTTGAATTATATAATAATCCTACCCCAATGGATGAATTACAGTCATCTCCCACTATCCCTGAGGAATTGGGCTCAGGAAACCTAATATATAATCCCCACATTCAGCCCTAAGAAATTTTTATATAAGAAAAGTTGGCCCTTTGTATATGCAGATTTTGCAGTCTTCAAATACTATATTTTTGATCTGTGTTTGGTCGGGGGGAAAAGCCACATATAAGTGGACCCATGAAGTTCAAACCTGTGTTGTTCAGGGGTCAACTGTCCATGGCGTGTGAGTTATACCTTAATAAACCTGTTATATTAAAATGGAAGAGTTAACTGGCATGGTACATGTTACATGCTTTGGGCTAAAGCTGGTGGAAAATGGTAAATGGTTTCCAGTGGAAATCAAGGTAGCACAAAGGTGGGAGGGCAGGGCTCTAGAGAAGAGAGGGTAGGGACAGAGGGGTGTGGTGAGGTCAGAGGACAGGTCAGGAAGCTGCCCCTCACTCCCCTTTGCTAGGAGCCAAAGGGTTTCAGTATTCACTTATCGGTGTCTTTTTTTCACAGATTCACTACCCAAAAAGGCAAGAAAGTGTGTGCCCAGCCACAGAAAAAATGGGTGCAAAGATACATTTCTTTACTGGGAACTCAGAAACAATTGTGACTTTCATGAAATTTCAGCCCAAGGATACCTGGATGCTGCTGTTAGCTCTGCCTGGAGAATAGCTTAGCCTGGAGAATCTTCTCAGAAGGTCCTGTGGGCCAGGAGAGGTGTTTTCGATCAGAGTTTAATAAAGGTTTTTCATGAAGATTTGACTTGCTCAGAGCATTCTTAGTCAATAAAACCTGAGTTTTCTTCAAGGAAAAGAAACTGAATCAATATGTGTGGCTGGCTGCTTGGCTGGTCCCCAACCCTGAGCTGACTCTGGTATTGAATTCTGCTTGGGTTTTTGTTTGTGCAAAAAAAGCAAGGACAATCTTAATACATTTTGGCAGAATGCTAAATAGAGCAAGAGTGGCCCCATCTCTACTAAAATAGAAAAATTAGCCGGGTGTTATGGTGGGTACCTATAGTCCTAGCTACTCGGGAGGGTGAGGCAGTAGGATCACTTGAGCCCAGGAATTTGAGGGTGGTGTGGGTTGTGATGCTGCCACTGCACTCTAACCCAGGCAAGAGAGAGACTGTCTTCATAAAAAGATAAATAAATAATCACAGAGTCATAGGATGATACAAGAATAGGATAAAGAGGTCAAGTGTAGGCTTCACTCAGTTCCCCCCTGTGGTTACATCTTATATAATACAAGATCACACCTTGGAAATTGACTTTAGTGTAAAGTGTGTGCGTGGTTCTGTCATTCTGTCATTTTTACCATCTGTGTAGATTTGTGTAACCACCATGACAATCAATAGCCAGAACTATTTCAATATAGCAAAGATCTCCCTTCAGTTAGTCCCTCCTCCACTATCCTTAACTCCTGGCAACCAGCATTCTACTCTACTACTACTAGTTTGACTTTTGTAGATTCTATATGTGAGACCATGCCACATTTGTCTTTTTGTGCCTAATTGTTTCATTTCACATAATGACTTCCATGTTGCTGCAGATTATAGGATTTCATTCTTTTTAATGGCTGAATAGTATTCCATTGTGGATATATATCTCACATTTTCTCAATTCATTCATCCATTGATAGAGGCTTGGCTACGTGAATAATGCTGCAGTGAGCGTGGGAATACAAATATCTCTTTATTTTACTGATACCATTTCCTTTGGAGGGAGATTGTTAGCTAGATTGTATAGCAGTTCTATTTTTAATATTTTGAGAAGCTTCCATACTGTTTTTCATAATAGTTGTACCAATATACATTCCCACCAAACGACATACAAGGGTTTCCTCCCCTCCACATCTCACCAACATTTGTTATTATTTGCCTTTTTTGATAATAGACATCTTAGCAGGTGTGAGGTGGTATCTCCTTGTGGTTTTGATTTGTATTTCCCTGATGATTTGTGCTGTTGTGCATTTTTTTTCATGTAGCTGTTGACCATTTTGTATGTCTTCTTTTGAGAAATGTCTGCCCATTTTATTTATTTATTTATTATTTCTAGAGATGGGAATCTCACTATGTTGCTTAGGCTGGTCTCAAACTCCTGCTTCATCTTCCCAAATGGCTGCAACTATAGGCGTGTGCCACTGAGCTCAGCTTGCCTATTTTTTTATTTTTTTGAGACAGAGTCTCAAGCTGTCACCCTGGGTAGAGTGCTGTAGCGTTACAGCTCACAGCAACCTCAAACTCTTGGGGCTTAAGCAATTCTCTTGCCTCAGTCTCCCAAGGAGCTGAGACTACAGATGCCTGTCACAACACCTGGCTATTTTTTTTTATTGCACTTGTCATTATTGTTTCAACTGGCCTGGGCTGGGTTTGAACCCACCAGCTTCAGTGTATGTGGCTGGCGCTCTACCCACTGAGCTATGGGTGCCCCCAACTTGCCCATTTTAAAATCAGATTATTTGTTTTCTTGCTGTTGAGCTGAGTTCCTTATGTATTTTGCATATTAACCCTTATCAGACAGAAGGTTTGCACATTATTTCCCTTATTCTGTAGGTTAACTCCTCACTCTGTTAATGGTTTCCTTTGCTGTGCAGAAACTATTTGGTTTGATGCAATCCCATTTGTCTATTTTTACTTTTGTTGCCTGTGCTTTTGGGGTCATCTCCAAAAAAAATCTTCACCCAGATCAATGTCCATGTTTCATGAAAGGGCCATATATGCAAAGTGACCCTCAAATATGTCATAGAAGGTGATTTAATGGGTAATTTACAAAAATACGGTCTTCATCCACAGCAAGACAAGTAGACCTCTATGTAGCTACTCTCCAGACCTAGGGTCTATATATCATAGGAAACAGGAATACATGTGCTGCAGGGAATGTGTAGGACGACTAAATTCTGGGAAAAGACAAGAATGCATGTACAACATAGCCCATAAATTGTGTGATAACATTGGAGTTGTTTTGACCTACAAGAAATATCTACAGCAAATATGTGCTCTTCTATAAGGAACAGTTGACAAAATTGAAATTTTAGAGATAATCATAAGTCAACATGGCAGATTAGCATCCAAGATGGAGCTAATTTAACTTCCATACCTTCTCCTTCTAATCCATCTTACATTTGTGATGGCACCTCCTCTTGTGATGGTCCCTTTTGGAGGAGGCACTGTGGGTGACGCACTGCATCAATTTATTTCCTGCTTTAATTTTTTTTTTTTGCAGTTTTGGCCAGGGCCGGGCTTGGAACCCACCACCCCCGGTATAAGGGGCCAGCGCCCTACTCCTTGAGCCACAGACGCCTCCACATTTCCTGCTTGTAAACAGAGGCTGCAGCAACAACACAGACAACAGCAGGCCAAGTAAAAGACACAGAATTAATAACACTTTCTTCCACCATGTTCTTCATGATCCAAATCAAGAAGAAAGCCACTGGGAGAAAAAAAAGGTAGAGTCAGATATTGTGGTCATTCATTTATGCACATCTTATAGGCCTAGTGGTATACTGCCAGAATGACAATCAGTCTTTTTTTTTCTTTTTTTGGAGACAGACTCTCAAGCTGTTGCTCTGGGTAGAGTGCCATGGCAGCACAGCTCACAGCATCCTCCAACTCTTGGGCTCAAGTCATCTTCTTGCCTCAGTTTTTCTATTTTTAGTAGAGACAGGGTCTCACTTTTTGCTGAGGTTGGTGTTGAACTCCTGAGCTCAAGCTATCCACCCAGATTGCTAGGATTACAGGCATGAGCCACCATGCCCGGCCAAGCAGTCTTAATAATGGCACAAATTCCCCCTTCTGCAATAGTTGATATGTATGTATGATATATATATATATATAGAGAGAGAGAGAGAGACAGACTCTCACTTGTCACCCTTGGTAGAGTGCTGTGGCATCACAGCTCACAGCAACCTCCAACTCTTGGGCTTAGGTGATTTCTTGCCTCAGCCTCCCAAGTAGCTAGGACTGTAGGCACCTGCCACAACGCGGGTTTTTTTGTTGCAGTTTGGCCAGGGCCAGGTTTGAACCTGCCACCCTTGATATATGGGGCCAGCACCCTACTCACTGGACCACAGGTGCTGACCTGTATGATATGTTCTAATGAAGATCTTGTAGAACAGTCCTTGCATAAAGGTCATTTCAAAGTTCATGAAAGAAATTCTTTGGAAGCTGTTGGCATAAGGTTGAGTCCACTGCAGAAAGAGGCTTATTTCTCCTTTCATCAAGCAGAGCAACAGGAACAGAAGACTATGGGCAGATATACAAGTGTTTGGTGGGTACTTCATGGGGCAGTTCTTTCCCACCAAGCAAAATGACTGTGGCGGCTTTGTTTCTGTTAGTTGAAAGATAGACAGCCTGGAGATTATGGGCTGGCAAACACGTATGCCCAAGGGTTGAAGGTGCCATTATTTCTTGTAAGGTTACAGATATGGCAAAGAACTGTGAAATGGCTGTGACCCTTTAAAAGGGGCAGCCTGGGCAACATAGCAAGACCCTGTTTCTACAAAAAGATTTTTTAAAAATTAGCTGGACAACACTTGTAGTTGCCAGTTATAATTAGCTGGCAAACACTTGTAGTCCCAGCTACTCCAGATGCTGAGGCAGGAGAATCACTTGAGCCCAGGAGTTTGAGGTTACAGTGAGCTATGATGATGCCACTGCACTCTAGGTCAGGCAATAGGGCAAGATCCTGTCTTAAAACAAACAAACAAAGTGGGGGGCATATTCCAATGTATTGGTATGTGGAGTGTCTTCGCCCGGACCCCTACAGGTCAACGGAGATCACTTTAGTTGGTTGGGGAATTCCTCACTCTCTGACTTGCTCCAAGCCTTGATGGTGGCTGTTTGTACAAGGAAGAGTCTGTAACAATCCCATGTTAGTGCACACTTTTGTCCCAAACTTGGGATACAGTGGAGGTGTACATGGGAGCAAACTAAGCAGTCTGTTACTGGCACTACTAAATCTGCACCACAGAGGGGCAATCTTACACCCTTTGCTATCTGCCAGCCCCCTTGTGCACTTTGGTGCCCCCTGTATTTATGTATCCAATCAGCTAGCTCAGATGACAGCAAGTGGGCCAGTATTCTAATTTTTGCTAGGGTATCTACCTTCGTGTTATAGGGTGAGCCTAACACAGCTCATAGTGTATTCTTGCAGCAGCCTCTCCCAAATGTCTTTTCACAAGGCAGCTCCCCATAAGGGTGTTTTTTTGTTTTTTTTTTTTGAGACAGAGCCTCAAGCTGTCCCCCTGGGTAGAGTGCCGTGGCATTACAGCTCACAGCAACCTCCAACTCCTGGGCTCAAGCGAGTCTCTTGCCTCCGCCTCCCAAGTAGCTGGGACCA
>CAUYTI010063934.1:0-15603 GCA_963575145.1 Galago senegalensis | reverse complement strand
AATGACATGAAGGCTGTGTTGACCAGTTTGATGGAAGTAGTTCAGAATGCATGTGAAAACCCCACACTGTACCCCAGAAGTGCATTAATGTACATAGTTAACATTCAATTAAAAAATAAATTAAAAAAAAAAAAAGAAATAAAAGGAGCCGTAGTAGGGCACAGTCTCATTTAGATTAGAACAGAAGGTGGTTCTGCATCTAAGCAGTGATGTATCTTGTCAGGGATTTTTGTGTCTTCTCTCTAGAGGTCTACTAGATACATGGTTCAAATAGTGTGAACACATCTGTTTCCCTTGGTCCATCTAGAAAGAGGTGTTTTAAAAAGCGTATTTCCCATTTAAATACCCAGAGAGTATGTCTATTTGGCTTTAAACACCCTTGTGACACTTGAGTAGTGTCTTAAATTGATTTCCCCCAGAACCTGACTTGGAGTTAAGGATTTAAGAGCTGGTAGTTAATTTGGGAGGTGGTTTTAGAAGCACTTTTAAACAGTTGCATACCAATGGCGGGTGTGTGTGTTTGTGTGTGTGTGTGTCAGGCCCTTACCTCACTGATGTTATGTTTTTGTATTTTGTGTTGTCCCACATAAAAAATATACCAAAATTCCCCATCAGTGGGGTTTAGTCACTTAACTGCCCCTCCCCCCCTTTGGATGTGACTTAAGGGAGCTGGGAACTGAGACAAAGAAGGGAAGGAAACCAGTCAAGGATTCATTATGGAGCAGTTTACAGCTGTGAACAGCTGGACTGTAGTCCCGAGAGGGAACTCTGGGAGGCAGTGTGGAATATTCCTCAGAGGCACTTGAGAGGCAAAGATGTTAGGTATTTTTCTTCCAACTCCCATCTGTCAGTGGCTGAGGGCTGATTCCAGGGTTTTAACTTCCACCCTCATCTCACCTGTCCATTTCCCTCTGGTGGAGTGTGGCAGGTGCTCATACCAGGAGGCTGTCCTCATAAACTAGATCAGGGAGTGTGGGGGGGATATAAGCAGGGAACCAACAGCATCTGTTATAGGCAAAACCCTATTCTGGGCTCGGCGCTGTAGCTCAAGCGGCTAAGGCGCAGCCACGTACACCAGAGCTGACAGGTTCGAATCCGGCCCGGGCCTGCCAAACAACAATGACAACTACAACCAAAAAATAGCCAGACATTGTGGCAGGCACCTGTAGTCCCAGCTACTTGGGAGGCTGAGGCAAGAGAATCACTTGAGCCCAGGAGTTGGAGGTTGCTGTGAGCTGTGATGCCACAGCACTCTACCCAGGGTGACAGCTTGAGGGTCTGTCTCAAGGAAAACAACAATAACCCTATTCTGGTTTGGGTCAGTATCTAATCAGCTCTGGCTCCAGTAAGGATTGCAGTTATGTGGTACTAAACAGTTCAGGACGACTGGATATGGCAGGAACTGCTGATTAACATGACTAGTACAAGGTGACAGGAAATATGAAAATACTTTCAAAGGAATATCATTTATCTGGAAGTCTAAAGACCATAGCATCCACACAACGGAACTGTTATAAAGTGATGTGAATTAGCCAGTAACAGCAATAATGGAAAAACTATGTCACTGATAATGCATATATTGTGATACTTCGTAGTTAGAGGCTTAGGCACTTTAAAGAAACCCTGTATTGCAGTTAAGCAAATATATATGTATTACATAGCCCCCTAATCCATACCATGGAAAGAACAAATTAAGAAAATGCATTCATTATTTCCCCTCTTTCAAGATTTAATCACAAAGCCTGTGTGGGCAGCTGGGGGCAGTGGCATGAGCAGTGGTGGTGATGGCCTGGCATACAGTGCTATACCCTGGGCAGATGAGGAGGGCATCCATGTGTGGCAGTGGCAGTGGTGGCCTGTTATGAGATGTCAGGATATAAGTGGGGTGAGGCAGGTGTTCACCTGGAGGGTGGGTGGCATCAACTATAGAAACTGGTTACATACAGGGAGATTATATATATATGATAATGGTTTCCAGGATCCTCATTGTTGGAGAAGGTAAGCGCAAATGAGCCAATGAGAACGAATCCTATGGAGTTGGGTTGGCAATATGGGTGAAATCATGAGTTAGTCAGGTAGACAGATGGATAGAGATGTACTTATAAACATACATGTATTGATACATACACACATACATACGTGCACATATTTCCTAGCTCTGTTCACTGGAGAGCTTGGAAACAGCAATATCCCAATTGCAACAAGCACATTTAGTCTCTAGATCTTGGCTTCTCAATACCATTCTTCATTAAAAGGAACAAGGCACAGTTGAGGTGGGAAAGTACGAGGTGAGCCTGGCACATCTTGTTGTGTCAGGAAATAAGGACATGCTTAAAGAAGAGGATGCTAAGAGAACAAGAAAGCCGGCTTTCCGAGGCTCTCACTGGCCAAATCTGGGACAATTTGGTTATCAAAGTAAGTAACAATAATATGGACTATCAAATTGAATGCCACAGAAATTCATGAATCCATAGTGATATAAATCAATAAATTAATGTAGAAGGGTAAAGACTTTCTTAATGATGGAGTTAAGGAAATCACTATTTGACAACCACAATAGTGATAATGAATTCAGAATAGAAGAAAAAATCAATGAATGCTAAAACCAGTGGATAAAATTTGAAGAATGGACTAAACTGTAACTTAGATTCAATGAAGGGAGTTTTCTAAAATGAAAGAGGTCATCCAAAGCAATAATCTCTTCACCTCCAAGGATCAAAATTCCAGCCACCCCCTGTTCACCACCTCCCTTAGATCCCCTCACTATCTCCTCAAATGACCCTTTTGACCAAGCTCCACATTAAAAATAAAAACGATATCATTCCACTCCGAGTCTTTAAAATATCTCTTTCACTTTTCACGATTGCTTCCTTCTCATGCACTTTTCAAAATACTTCAAATGGAAATTTTGATTAATTCTTGTTTCTTGCTTGAGTTGTGGCTGTGTGATTTACAGTGAGGATGGTGACCCTAACACACAAAAGGTCCTGACACATTTCAAAAGGGGAATGTTGCTGGTAAAAGTCTTGTAGGAATTGATACGCTCTATTTTGATGGAGTTTACTCCCTGTAGTGGATTTAAAATGGCCACAAATTCTTTGAGTTCTTCCATCAGGAGGTATAGTCTATTTCCTCCTCCGTGTGACGTGTGGCTTTGACCAATAGATAATGAAGTAACACTGGGCGACTTCCTAGTTAAGGACTCAAAGAGATCTTCAAGCCTGTATTAGCCACACCCGCTTGTTCATATTGTCTACAGCTGTTTTTGAGTGACAACAGCAAAGTTGAGTAGTTGTGACCAAGATGGTGAGGCCCATCGTGTAACTAACCAAAACTAAACCTAACTACAATCTGGCCCTTTACAGAAAAAGTTTGTCAATTTTTATTTTAAGCCATTAAGTTTGGGGGTGGCTTGTGATGCATCAGTAGGTAACAGCAGAAGCGTCAGGTCCTTGCTTGAACTGTAATTAATTTCTATAATTTCATGTATACATGTTTCAGACCCATGAAAGCATTTAACTTTATCTAGACCAACATCTATTTTCATAGGAGTAACAATGTCATTTTTCTAAATAGAATATGTTAATAATGCTGGGCACAATATCCACTTTCTTGATATAAGGCATTTTTTGAATTTAATAACCAGATAAAATTCAACATGGCTCTTTTCCATCCTTGAAAAATGTTTCATTTAAAAATTATTCATGCTGACTTGATTTCAGTTTGATGTCAGAAATGAGCCTCAGCAGCATAGGAAAATCTTTCAAGGTATAATAACTCACTGCAGAAAGCAACTGTTAAGTATTGCTGTTACATTTTTACAACTTTTGTCTGATAGTTGGTCCTTATCTTTTTTTTTTTTAAAGAAGAGTAAAATATTAGCCTGTCTTCAACCTTCAGAGAGATGAGCCATATTTTTGACTCATACAAGGTATTTTAAAAAACTAATTTTAGGGATTGTGTAATCTTGGCTTGTTGAATAGATTTCCACATGAACCTGGGAAATAGGAATAAATACAGTGTGTAAAACACTGTTAGACTCAGATATTTATCTGTGTACTGCTGAAGTTTACTATCTATTCTTCTCTGCCTAAGTAAATGGACAATCAATTAAGGTTGATTCAATGTTACTATTTCTGTAACAAATTATGAAATAGGATATAAATTAAGGAAATGAGAAATACAATGTATTATCCATGTAGCTGTGCAGAGATATAGAATGTGCAGCATGGTATTAGAGTATATGGGTGATTCTTCTGAAACATATTTAACTATGAAAGAATATGCTGGCTATCAAAATGATATAAAACTGGGAATCTGAATTGCCATCAGTATGAGTTGTTATGATTCTGAAGGCCTGACTCTAGGTTAGCAATCAAACCTGAAGGATTTTCCTCCAAGATATTCTGTGTCATCCATTTAAATTTTAGTAAACCTTCTGCAGCTCCTAACTTGATTTCTGCCCATTTCTTATAATACATATTCAATCATTTTTATTATATTTAACAACATACAATAATTTCATTGTCCTTGATCTAGAATTACAGGATTTTATTTTATTTTATTTATTTTTTTGTTGCAGTTTGGCCGGGGCGGTTTGAACCTGCCACCCTCAGAATATGGGGCCAGCGCCTTACCCACTGAGCCACAGGCGCCACCCAAATTATAGGATTTTAGAACTGGAAAAGACCTTAGAGATTACTGGTCCAACTACCTCATTTGACAGAAAAGAAAATTGTCTCTCCTCACGTGTATAGAATCTCCAAAGGACCAGTTTATATAATATCACTTTTACATCCCTAACAAACTACCATATTATAAATACTTTTGAGTGGAATGAAAATTGTGTGCGTCAATCAGATTAATTCATTACTTTTAACAATAATTTAACGAAGTTGAGAATATTTGGTTGTTTGCGATTTTGTCTGGTTGTTTGAAATTTTGAGGACTTAGGTAATAGTCTTGAAAGATCAGCAATAAAATTCAAAAGGATCTAAAAATGAGAAGAAAGATTGAATATGCCAGTAGCCTTGTGTTGTGAGCTGAATTATGTCCCCCACTCCTGAATTCATATGTTGAAGCCCTTGCCACCAGTACCTCAGAAATGACTATAATTGGATATTAAAGAAGTAATTAAAATAAGATCAATATGGTGGGCCCCAATCCATTATGATGGTGTCTTTATAAAAAGAGGAGATTAAGGACACAGACACACAGGAGGGGGGGACCATGTGTCACACAGGGAGAAAATGGTTGTCTCAAGTTAAGGAGAAATGTCTCAGAAGAAGTCATCACTCTACTGACATACTATTAATCTTGGACTTCCAGCCTACAGAATTGTGAGAAAATAAACTTCTTTTGTTTGAGCTGCCCAGTCTGTAGTACTTTGTTTTGGCAGGCCTAGCAAACCAATGGACCTCATAAAAATGTGGCAGGGCTAAAGTTAATATAGGGTTTGCCTGACCAAATAATGATTTTCATCTTTCCCATGGCAAATACCATAGTTCTGTTGATGCAATATAAGATTTTATAAACTTAGTTTAGTATATAGTTGAGATATTGTGTGGCTGCTTCTCAGCTTAAAGTTCCACCCTAACACACACATTTCAGATATCCAGAAATAATTGGGGAAAATATTTAAATTTTACTTAAGTCACTTAGAATACACACAAAGTGATGCAATATTCCTAACACACGTCAATGCTTCTTTAAGAATCTCTTTCCTTATCTAAAAAGCCTCCCTTGAAAAGGGAACACTTTTATACTGTTGGTGGGACTTCAAACTATACAGCTTCTCTGGAAAGAAGTATGGAGAATCCTCAAAGAACTAGAAGACCTTTCATTTGATTCTGCAACCCCAGTACTAGGTATCATTTTACCTAGAGGGGAAAAATCATTTTACCTTAAGGACTTATGTACTAGAATGTTTATTGCAGCTCAGTTTACAATCACCAAGAGGTAGAATCAACCCAAGTGCCTATTTACACATGAATGGATTAATAAACTGTGGTATATGTATACCATGGAATACTATTCAGCCATAAAAAGATGGAGACTTTATATCTTTGGTATTAACCTGGATGGAGTTGGAGAACATTATCCTTAGTAAAGTATCACAAGACTGGAAAAATAAGTATTCAGTGCACTCAATACTAACATGAAACTAGGAGATGAACAAATACATACCTATACAAGAGAAAAACACAATTAAATTCAAGTGGTGGTGGGGGGAGGCTGATTAGTGACCTCTCACCTAAGTGGTACAATTGAAGGGTATCTGGCCCCCCTGGGTGAGGGGCACAACTACAACTCGGACTCTACCTAACAAATGCAAACAATATAACCCAAACACCTGGACTCTCATATTAATCTGAAAAACAAATCTTAATCTTAAAAATAAAAAGCAAAACAAAGAAAAACAAATCTTAATCTTAAAAATAAAAAGCCTCCCTTGCCACACCACAGGAGCTGATCTATTTTCTTTTTCTTTTCTATCCTTTATAAACTTCCCAAACTTGCTGTCTTAGCCAGTTCTTACTGGCTTTTGCCTTTCTCAGCAACTCCTCTCATCTTCAGGATCTGTCATTTTTCTGGTGCAACTATCCAATTTTTCCAAGGGATCGATCAAACCTTTCTCTTTCTCATGCAACCCACCAAGGGCCAAGGAACTGACCTTGCCAACAAAGAACTTTCCTTCACTGAGAGAGGGAGGGGAAAGGCTGTGTACAGTCAACTATGAGTTTGTTTTTTTTTTCTGTCAAAAAATGCATTAAATTTTTTGGCAGCCATTTCTCCTTGCTATCAATATTAAGTTTATGGTAATCTATTATAGGCTGTTTCAGTGTTTAAATGTTAAGTGAAATCGTCCCTGTCTGCACTTATGTCCATTGTTCCTGTTGTTGTTTTCAGATTAACATGAGGGCATAAACAATTAGGTTACATTGTTTGTGTTTGTTGGGTAAGGTCCCTGTTGTAGTTGTGCCTCTCACCCAGGAGGTGTGCCATATCCTCTTACATGGTGCCTATAGGTAGGAGCACCCCAATCTTCCTCCTTACTCCCTCTTCCCTCCTCTCTTCTCCCTTTTCCCCCTCCATGTAGAATCAACCCATAAATGGATTAGCTTTTTTTTTATATATATATAAATACATAAACTTTTCTGGTAGGTTTTATCTTTTTGGCCCAGTGTTCCAAAATCTTAGGATCTTTTAAAATATCTTTTTCTGTCATACAATATATTAGAAGTTATTTCTAGTTTTATGAATTTGATAGCTTGGGACCACCAGCTGGGTATGAGTCAGCAGTATAGTATGGCTGTTTTTAAAGAGCTAATTGTGATAGTGAAATGTATTAATAGATCTATGACATCCAAGAGCTAGGAAAGTATCCCTCTGGTAAACTTAGAATTGGTCACACCCTTAAAGTATCATGCCAATTTGGGGAACTGGCATTTCAATACGCATGTGAAACGGCAGGGAAGACTTGAGAGCAGGATTACAAAAATGAGCCAAAAAATAAAATAAAATGTGGTTGGGGTTATTGAAACCAGAGAAGAAAAACTTACATTTTTAAGGAAAGGAAGTCTGTCATCTATTGTTCTTCAGTGTCTCAGGGAGACAAGGACAAAACAAGACTGTGCGCTCTTTGGAAATCTGGAAACAACATAAAGGTCTAATAATAGAAGATTGTTCAAAGCAATTATGGTGCCTTCATACAATAGAAAAACACCATGAAATGCTGAAAAAAACACAGCGAGTATTTTTTTTTGTCTTGAAGTGAAGAAGGGATTTCTACAGTAATTATCACATAAAACACAACTTATTAAGTAAAAATATGTTTAAGTTTAAAATTTCTATTAGGGAAAAACTGAAAAGAAGATTTAAGAGACGATATCGGAATAAATAACAGGCAAATAGCTGACTTCTTTAAAGAACAGAAAAATTGAACAAATTAGTAAGAAAAAAACCCAAACAACACCATAGAAAAATGTGCAAAGAAAAGGTTTATATTAAGGTAAGGGAAAATAGATAACAAAACAATAAGTTGTTAACTTCACGGATTAAAGAAATGTATCTCATACGTAGAATTAGATATTCTTTAAAAACTCCAGTCAAAATGTCAAAGGTTAAAAAGTTATAACCTAAAATTATAAAGAACATAGGTAAGCAAGCACTCTTGCACACCATGTGTGGTAGGATGAACTGGCATAGTCTTCTTCGAGAATAGTTTGGCAATTGCTAAAAATTTAAAACATGCATACCCTTTGATCCAAACATTCCACTTCCAGAAATTCTTGCATAAGTACAGAAAGATACAGGCATAATGGCATTGCTGTTATAGGAAAAAGTTACCCAAATGCCCATCAATTAGAAAGTGTTTTAAGTAAATTATGGCTAATATATACAGGAGTGAACATACGATAAGTTGAAAATACATTTACTACATCTAAGTTACTAAACATCGTAGCTTAGCTCAGTGTACTATAAAAGTGCTCAGAACACACATCAACCTACAGTTGGACGATACCTGGCAATACAGTGCACTTTATCAATTGTTTACCCTGCAGATCACTTGGCAAACTAGAAGCTGCGTCTTGCTGCTGCTACCCAGCATTGTGAGAGAGTATTTTACCATTGTGAGAGAGATTTTATTTATATCACTAGCCCAGGGGAACAATTGTAAGCTGGGGACCATGTGGAATATGAAATTCTAGGCAGCCATTTTATATTCCTATGCATACAAACATGAGAAGATGGCTTAGATACTGAACATTGTTAAATGAAAAACAAAATTTAGAAAGTATTATGTATGGTATGATCTTACTTGTGGAAAAAAGAAATCTAAGGCAACATACTAGGCTGGTGGTCAGGCTTACCTTCCCTAAATAAAAGAATGAAGGATTCTTCTCTAGTGAAATTAATCAGTCAAAAGGAAGTCTTAGAAATTAGACTTGAGGATCTTATTCCTTCCACAGCAGTGAATTCATCAGTTGACAAGGTTCACTTGGGCACACAGAGGTAATCAAATTAATTTTTTAGTGACTTATTTATTTGTTAATTTAGGCAGAGTCTTACTCCCCCAGCTAGCTAATGATCCTGCTACCTCATCCTTGAGTAGTTGGGACTACACATCCACATCATTAGCTAGCTAATTTTTTCTTTTTGTAGAAACAGGGTCTTGCTCTTGCTCAGGCTGGTCTCCAACTCCTGACCTCAAGTAACCCTCCTGTTTCAGTCAACCAGAGAAGTAGGATTTAATAACAGGGATTTTCAATCATATGCTGCAAAAAAATTTTTAAAGGTCATTAATTAAATTATTCTTGAAAGAAGTTCCAAGTACAGTAAGTGAACATATCAAAATGAAAACCTTTTTAAATTGATTATATGAATTTATCATTATTAGAATAAATAGATGTTTTATTGTTATAATAAATAAACACCCGCTTATTTCTAAAGTGGATAGTAGGGTGTTGTGTTGAAAAATAAGGTTTGGAGACATGTCCATAGATGGAGCAATTTGACAAGGATTTGCCCATGAACACTGATGTTG
Source organism: Galago senegalensis (assembly GCA_963575145.1). Lineage (NCBI taxonomy): Eukaryota > Metazoa > Chordata > Mammalia > Primates > Galagidae > Galago > Galago senegalensis. The sequence continues at coordinate 6,056 of CAUYTI010063934.1, read as the reverse complement.
AAATCATTCATAGTGAATGAAGCCACATGACTCAGCAATCCCTCATTGTGCCTGAAGTAGTAAGGAGGTATAACTCATACCGAACGTGTCACACAGTTCTATTTAGATTTGAAATAGTGAAGTAGTTAGACAAAATTCCCTTGCAAATCCTAGTTTTGAAAAATTTTCCAAGTGTGTTTAATTAATACCTATGTTTCTTTTTAAAAGGTATGAGTTTTTATTTATTTTTATTATTTTTTATTTGACTTTTTAATTTTTACTACATAATGTTCAATTAAAATGGACAAGTTTTTAGTAAAGAAACAAAAATTAGAAGATGATGCTAGTGAGAACATTGGATACTTGCTTTTCCATTTTTGTGATATTTTTCTGAGAAGAATGTCTTCAACTCCAAACAGGTTAATAGAAAAGATGTAAGTCTCCATCTTTTTTATAGCTGAATAGTATTACATGGTATACACAGTTTATTAATCCATTCATGAGTTAATGGGCATTTAGGTTGTTTCCACATCTTGGAGATTGTAAATTGAGCTGCGACAAACAATCCAGTGCAAATGTCCTTATGATAAATGATTTTTTTTTTCTTCTGGGTATGACTAGTGTTAATAAGAGTATGCAGGGAAAACATGAAAATATCATCACATCTACAGATAAAATTAATGCTTTCAGAGAAAAATTACTGCTCTGGAAGGAAAGGATTAAAAGAGAGATGATTGAATTAGTGAAAAGGTATAAGCTGGATAAAAATCTTATTGAACAAATTTTACAAACTTTAGATTTATTGTACACAAATTTTGAAAAATATTTTCCTGCACCTACACTTGATATAATGTCTCTGGAATGGGTGAAAAATCCCTTTGTTTTAAGTGCATGTATGTCAGTAAATTTAAATATTACAGAAGAGGAAGAGTTAAGAGAAATAAGAAATGACAGAGAGGGTGGTGCCCGTAGCTCAGTGGGTAGGGTGTAGGCCACATACAATGAGTTGGCAGGTTTGAGCACAGCCCAGACCTGCCAAACAATGACAACTGCAACCAAAAATAGCTGGGTGTTGTGGTGGGTGCCTGTGGCCCCAGCTACTTGGGACGCTGAGGCAAGAGAATCACTTAAGCCCAAGAGTTAGAGGTTGCTGTGAGCTGTGACTCCATGGCACTCTACCCAGGCTGACAAAGTGAGACTCTGTCTCAAAAAAAAGAGAAATGACAGAGGATTGTCATTAAAATATTCAACCACAAATATTACAACCTTTTGGTTATCTCTCAAGGATGAATTTCCAAATATTACCAAAAAGCACTAGAGATACTCCTTCCATTCTCAACATCATATTTGTATGAAGTGAGCTTTTCTTCAATGAATAATATTAAAAACAAAAATTGATCATGGCTAGAATCTGTGAAAGAAGATTTAGGAGTCTGCCTGTCCAAAATTTGACCTTGCAAAGAAGACATTCTCTAAAAGCTCAGACATCTTGTTAAATGTTTAATTTTAATAAACAAATAAATAAATTTTATAAAGAATTTTAATCATTACCTTTTAATTAAGAATTATGATAAATTGTTTGGTTTTATTTGTTGGCTATGATGGTTCATATTGTTTATGTTAATAAATAAATCAAAAAAGGTATATTCTTTCTTTTAAACTTCTTTTTTTAAAATCAACATAATTTAAATGTGCCCTGGAAGTTTAACTATAGGTTCAAGTGTGCCGTGAGATAACTGACCTAGGGCCTCACGTCGATGAGCTACTATATCAATGCCATCAAATGCCTACCTCTACATTTCCTCATACAGGGAAAAATAAACCCCAACTTTGTTTAAATGACGCTTACTGGCATTTTCAGTTAAATGCAGTTCAGCATAATCATTCTCATCTTTATATTGTTATTCACTTTTTCCCCTAACTAGTAGGTTCTTCACTAACACTTTGAGACTCATCTAAAGGAAGTATTTCTTTGTGAATCTTTTCCTTACCTCTGAAATCTCAGCTGATGAGCTTTTTTTCTTTTTTAGTGAAGGTCTTGCTCTGTCCCTAGGGCTAGGTACAGTGGTATCATCACAACTCGTTGCAACCTCAAACTCCTGGGCTGAAGCCATCTTCCTGCCTCAGTTTCCCAAGTAGCTGGCACTACAGGCATGCACACACCGTCACATCTGGGTAACTTTTTTACTTTTTGTAGAGGTCTCTCTCTCTCTCTTGCTCAGACTGGTCTCAAACTCCTGGTGTCAAGCAATTCTCCCACAAAGATTACAGGTGTGAGCTACTGCCTGGCCTAATTCCACATTCTTTTGTGCTTCCAAAACAATTTGTACAAACTGCTAGTTTACTATTTACCATAAACCCTTTTGATGACCTGTGTGTTGATGTATTTCATACTTGTCTTTGAACTCTCTGAGAGCAGGACTGACTGACTTGTATAGACTCTGGTATCTCCTTACACGCTCACAGACACATGCGGGGGCACAATAAATTTAGTTTAAGTGAATGTTGAATAAACTTGGACTATCTTGAGAACCCAAAGTACCTGTTAATTTCCTGATTGTAAATTTATTCTTCCAAATGCAAATGTGATGCAATTTTGCCTTCCAGATTTTAGCACCATCTAAAATACTGCAATGAAATATGGGGATGTTCATTAACTCAAGCAATAGTAACAGTCACAGAAACAAACACTTTTAAAATCTGTATTAGGCAGAAAAGAAGGGAAACAATCCAATCATTCACCGAGTATGTGCAAAGCATTGTGTTCTGAGCTTATCTCATTCACCAAAGCAACCCTACAAGATAGGTATTAAGAAACAGAAAACAAGGATACAGAGATTAAGTATTATATCCAAGGTCATGGAGCTATTAAAAACACAGACAGAGAATGTCTTCAGACTTGGAGGAATTTTCCTGCTTATTTCATTCTACCAACCTTAAAAGCATCAATGTGAATGTAAACTTTAAGAGGCAGTCTAGTATTGCATTATGTCCGCCTTTAATTTTCCCCTTTCCAATTCAACCAATATGTTGTGGTCAAATTCATCTTATCTTAACTGTAACCCTAGCTATGACACTCACTGGAGAAAAACATCAGTGGCTCCTCACAGTCCAGTGAGAAAAGTCTCCTATCTGTGCTTTTCTCTGGCTGTTTCATTCAGGTTAATTGTTGTCCCAGTCACACTCTTATCTGTTTTTTTTTTTTTTTTTTTTTTTGAGACAGTCTCACTTTGTCACCCTTGGTAAAGTGCTGTGGCGTCACAGCTCATAGCAACCTCAAATTCTTAGGCTTAAACGATTCTCTTGCGTCAGCCTCCCAAGTAGCTGGGACTATAGGTGCCCGCCACCATGCCAGGCCATTTTTTTTGTTGCAGTTGTCCTTGTTGTTTAGATGGCCCAGGCTGGGTTTGAAACTGCCACCCTTGGTGTATGTGGCTGGCACCATAACCACTGTGTTATGGGCACTGAGCCCACACTCTATCTTTTTGTTACTGTAATTCCAGAATCCTGGGTAGACTTTCCTAGAATATCCACATAGCATTTATATCTCATCTGCTTTCAGAGACACTCTTCAAATTTTGTTTCTATCACCAAGTTTTTCCTAATTTCACATAAACTGAGTGAGTGGGTTGCTTTTTCCCCTCTCTGCTACTGTTATACTTTACTCATTTCATTCCTTTTTTGTGTTTACTTTTGTTTTGTAAATGGATGTGTTTTTTTTTTTTTTTTTCTCTTTCATACTAGACTGTAAGCTTCCAGAGGTAGTGAAAGCAGGTGGGCCATCTCTCCAGAGATGAGACCGGGAGAGGTTCTGGTCAAGTTTAATGAAAGAAGACAGAGATTCTCCTGGGCAAACATGGTGTTTGTATCCAGAGTGGTTAGAGGCTTGTTTTTATACTGGGTATAGGAGAAAGAAAATTCTATAGTTTTTGTTTTTTTTTTTTTTTTTTTTTGAGACAGTCTCACTGTTTTACTCTCAGTAGAGTACCATTGCGTCACAGCTCACAACAACCTCAAACTTTTGGGCTTAAGTGATTCTCTGGCCTCAGCCTCCCATGTAGCTGGGACTACAGGCACCCAGCACAATACCTGGCTATTTTTTGGTTGTAGTTGTCATTGTTGTTTAGCTGGCCAGGGCTGGGTTCAAACCCACCAACCTGGTGTATGTGGCTGGCAACCTAGCCACTGAGCTATGGGTGCAGAGCTGAGATTCTATAGCTTTCTGGAAGGTTTTAGTAGTCTAGAGTCTTTCCTGGAACTCCTAGTGTGGGGCCAAGTAGGCCTTTTGTTCTAGAAGAGGAGGAAGGTGGGGAGGAAGGGTTTAGGCCTCCAACAGACAGGACCCAGAATTTTCATTTTTGAATTCCTCTCGGTATATAGTGTGGATGTGGCATCAGCTCCTCTGTTGCAGGAAGATGAAGCCCAATGCAGAGAATGGACACCCAAACACTGTGTTTAAAAGAGGAAGGGCTTTATTTCAGCAGGCAGAGTGATGGCAGATGAGTCCAAAATAACCACACCCCCCAAATGGCTCAGTTTTCTCCTTTTTATCTCCAGTTAAAAATTCTAGCCCATGGGTACTTTTCTCATTGGTCAATTTGAATCAAACTGGAGAAGCAGACTCTGGCTTTTACAGAACCACAGGCTTTTGCAGACGCAGAAGCAAGCATTAGTTTCCAGGGCCCAGGAAGTTAAATTTCTATAAAGTCCTAAGAGCTGAGTCACAAGGAGGAGGACCTTGCAGGTGTGTCCTTGAGGTCTCCTTGAGAAGACCTCTGTTCTCTTAGACCTCACTTTTTATTCGTATCCTCTCCTACCTCAATAAGTAAAGGAATGATAAAAATGTCCAAATAATTGTATCTTGCTCATCACTCCTTTTTGGTTTTCTCCTTTCCCTTCATATTTCGAACTTGAGTGAAAGTAGGCTCACAATTTCAGCACTATACTTTCAAAACTAAAAAAAAAAAATCTATTTTACCTTCTTATATTTCTCCTTATCCTCATTAAATTATATATTATGATAGAAGAGTAGTGAATAAAATCATGCAGCATTCTAAACATTTCAGCAGCTTAAAAATTAGTTTATTACCAAAAAATATAAATTTTAAGATTTGTTCACCACTTTCCTATGATCAGAAAGATTGTACATTGTAAAATGCTCAGCCCCTGCCATAGGAGTTAAGTTAATTAGCCACCTGCCATCCTGTGGGCAATAAATAATATAGAATGAAAAAAAAAATAAAGCTCTATCTCTCTCATCAGGTAGGAATGTACTGGAGAGTTGACCATATGCACCCAAATCTGGGTCCTTGCAGAAACTAATTTTCAAAAAGTAAGGCTAAGCAAGTTAGGCAAGCCTGAGAAATAAGGCACAAGACTCAGAGCACCAGATGAGGCTGTTCTCTGAAGTTCCCTTATCTACCTAGAAACCAGATCCTTTTCTTGAAATTTCATTTCCTGGAGAAAATTGAAACTCGTATCATAAGAAGAAACAAAAAATCAAACACCACACCCAGAATCCAGACAAACTTTGTCCCAAACTATTGTCTGTTGCCAGGTCCTACTCAGTTCACAAAGAGAATTATTTACTAATCACTCACTAAACACCGAGTCCATTTATCTCCCCTAAGAAATCATTTTCTAGTACTGCTCAAAATTACTACACTGTTCCATCTCCCCTTCCTCTGTGAAAAAGGATATATAAGAATCTGAACTTCTCTAGGTTTTGGAGTAAGCATTCTTCTTCAATTTCTCCATGCTATGCACATTAGGTAAATCTGTATGCCTTCTTTCCTATTAATCTGTCTATTGTCTATCTAACTTTCAGAAGGCAGTGGGGAAGCTTTCCCTTGGTCTCCACAGATTTTTGTTTAAGAACTATAATTTTTTGCTAGTAAAGATTTCCTAGTACCTTGTAGAGGAACAAAAAATGTTTGTGGGCTCGGCACCTATAGCTCAACCGGCTAAGGCGCCAGCCACGTACACCTAAGGTGGCAGGTTCGAATCCCCAGCCCGGACCCGCCAAACAACAATGACGGCTGCAACCAAAAAATAGCCGGGCGTTGTGGCGGGCGCCT
>CAUYTI010063932.1:0-12644 GCA_963575145.1 Galago senegalensis | reverse complement strand
ACTTTAACAGACATGAGCAACCTGATTACTCCCAGCTCCGTCATAGTCGGAAATTTTAATACCCCTTTGGCACTGCTGGACAGATCATCCAATAAGAAGTTTAGCAAAGAAATTCTAAATTTATTTATATATATATATTTTTTGAGACAGAGCCTCAATCTGTCCCCCTGGGTAGAGTGCCGTGGCATTATAGCTCACAGCAACCTCCAACTCCTGGGCTCAAGCGAGTCTCTTGCCTCTGCCTCCCAAGTAGCTGGGACCACAGGCGCCCGCCACAATGCCCGGCCATTTTTTGGTTGCAGCCGTCATTGTTGTTTGGCGGGTCCGGGCTGGGGATTCGAACCTGCCACCTTAGGTGTACGTGGCTGGCGCCTTAGCCGGTTGAGCTATAGGCGCCTGAGCCTTTCATCTATATTTCTAACCCTCCTCCCCTTCATCATTATCATCATTATTTTTGAGACAGAGTCTCACTATGTTGCCCCAGGATAGAGTGCCATGGCATTAGCCTAGCTCAGAGCAATCTCAAATTCCTAGGTTCAACTGATCCTCCTACCTCAGCCTCTTGAGTAAGATGGGACTACAGTCACCTTCCACACTCATGGCTAATTTTTCTATTTTTAGTAGAGATGGGGTCTTGCTCTTGCTGAGGCTGGTCTTAAATGCTTGAGCTCAAGTGATCTTCCTGCCTTGGCCTGCCAGGGTGCTAGGATTATAGGCATGAGTCACCCTGCCTGGCCTCCCCCCATTATTATTCATATATTTTTTTCATGAGATAAGACTTACATACATTGAAATGCATAATTGCATATTATGTGTTAACTTATACCTCTGTTACCATATAGAATATTTTCTATCTTCCCAGATAGAAAATTGCTCTTCCTACCACCCAGAAACAACCCCTGTTCTGATTATTTTTTAAACTTAGATTAGTTTTGCCTACTGGAGAAGATTATAAATAGGATCTTGCAGTTGTTTCTATAACAGATCATTATTCTCAACATTTTTGTACTTTTAGTTAGCATTTTATCTATAAGATTCATTTGTGTTATTCTGTGTTGGTAGCTTATTCTTATTGCTATGTAGTATTCCTTTTTGAATATATCATAATTTCTTTATACTTTCTCCTATTGATAAATTGTTTCCGTTATTTGGCTATTGTGAATAACGTTATGAATATTCTTGTACAATTCCTTTTGTTATGGCTGGCTTTTTATTTCTCTTAAAATAAATATCTAGAAGTTGAATTGCTGTGTCAAAGGGCATATATATGTTTAACTTAATAAGAAATTGGTGATAGCTTAATGCCTGTAATCCTAGCACTCCAGAGAGCCACGATGGGAAGATCGCTTAGGAGTTTAAGATCCGCCTGAACAAAGATGAGATCCTGTCTCTACTAAAAATAAAAAAAAAAAAACTAGCCTGGTACAATGCTTATAGTCCCAGCTACTTGGAAGGCCGAGGCAGGAGGATCACTAGAACACACAAGTTTGTGGTCCCAGTGACCTATGGTGATGCCATTGCACTCTAGTCCAGGCAACAGGCTGAGACTCTGTCTCAAAAAAAAAAAAAATCCTATGTAAGAAATTGCCAAACTTTATTCCCAAGTGATGGTACTGTTTACATATCTGCCTACAGTAGAGGGTTCCTGTTGTTCCACATCCTCAGCAGCATTTAGTGCTGACTCTATTTTACTCGTTATGAGAGTGTATAATGTATCTGTGTGTGTTTGATAACAGTCATGTGCTGCTTAATGATGGGTACATTGAGAAATGCATCATTGGGTGATTTTGTTGGGTGAACATCACAGGGTGTACTTACACAAACCTAGATGGTATACATCCTGCTACATTTGTAGATTATATACAGTATATAGGGCACAAACCTATAGGATGTTACTCTACTGAATACTGTAGACAGTTATAATACAATGGTGTTTGTGTATCTAAACATATCTAAACATGGAAAGGTGTGGTAAAGATACAATATTATAATCTTATGAGATCACCATTGTATATATGCAGTCCATCATGGACTGAAATGTCCTTATTACTATATATGTATGTGTGTATAAATTTTTTTGTGTATATATATACACACACACAGATGCATACACACACAAGTATACTTAATGCATTGTTACTATTACAATTATTTATTTTTTTTGAGACAGAGTTACACTGTGTTGCCCTCGGTAAAGTGCTATGGTGCCTCAGCTCACAGCAACCTCAAATTTTGGGGCTTTAGCGATTCTTTTGCCTCAGCCTCCCAAGTAACTGGGACTACAGGTACCTGCCACAATGCCCAGCTATTTTTTGTTGCAGTTGTCATTGTTGTTTAGCTGGCCCATGCCAAGTTCCAGCCTGCCATCCTTGGTGCCTTGGTGTATATGACTGGTGCCATAAGTACTGTGCTACAGTGCCAAGCTATTTTGAACAGTTATTTGTTAGATGAATTAAGAATAAGAAACATAATTTTTTTTTTTTTTTTTTTTTGTAGAGACAGAGTCACGCTGTTTTGCTCTCGGTAGAGTGCAGTGGCATCACAGCTCACAGCAACCTCCTACTCCTGGGCTCAGGCGATTCTCTTGCCTTAGCCTCCTGAGTAGCTGGGACTACAGGCACCCTCCACAACGCCCAGCTATTTTGTGGTTGCAGTTTTGGCTGGGCCAGGTTTGAACCCGTCACCTTTGGTATATGGGGCCGGCACCCTACTCACTGAGCCACAGGCACAACCCGAGGCATAAGTTTTTATTTTATTTTCATTTATTCATTCTCAAAAGCTCTTCTTTTCTTTATGTAAATCCAAGTTTCTGACCTATATTGTTTTCCTTCTCTCTGAACTTTTTAACATTTCATATAAGTCTATTGACAATATATTCCCTCAGTTTTTGTTTGTCTGGAAAAGTCTTTCTTCACATTTGAAGGATAATTTGCAGGGTACAGAATTCTAGGTAGGTGTTTTTTTTCTCTCAACACTTTGAATATTTTACTGTCTTCTTGCTTGCATGGTTTCTGAGAATTTGGATGTCATTCTTGTATTGGCTCCTCTATAGGTAAGGTATATATTCTCTGGCTTCCTTCAAGGTTGGATATGATATGCCTAGGTGTAGGGTATTTTTGGTTTTCATTTTTGGCATTTATCCTGCTTGGTGTTCTTTGAGCTTCCCATGTTTGTGTTTTGGTGTCTTGTTAATGTAAGGGATATTCTCTGTTATTATTGCATCAAATATTATATCTGTTCCTTTTTCTCTTCTGCTGTTCCAAGCATGTGTATTTCATATCCTTGTTTTTTTTTCCACAGTTCTTGGGTAGTATGTTCTGTTTCTTATCCTTTTTCTTTGCTTTTCAGTCTTTTTTTTTTTTTTTAGATGGAACCTCAAGCTATCCCCCTGGGTAGAGTGCCGTGGCATCATAGCTCACAGCAACCTCCAACTCCTGGGCTCAAGCCAGTCTCCTGCCTCAGCCTCCCAAGTAGTTGGGACTACAGGCGCCCACCACAACGCCTGGCTGTTTTTTGGTTGCAGCCATCATTGTTGTTTGGCGGGCCCGGGCTGGGGATTCGAACCTGCCACCTTAGGTGTATGTGACTGGCGCCTTAGCCTCTTGAGCCATAGGCGCCGAGCCAGCTTTTCAGTCTTTAATGTTTTTATTGTCATAATTTCAAGAGATTTCTTCCTCAGCTGTGCCCAGTCTACTGATGAGCCTATCAAAAGATTCTTTTTTTTTTTTTTGAAGTTTTTGGCCCGGCCGGGTTCGAACCCACCATCTCCTCTCCCTGGCACCCTACTTTTTTGAGCCACAGGCTCTGCCCACAAAAGGTTTTTTTAAAAGACAGAGTCTCAAGCTGTTGCCCTGGGTAGAGTGCTGTGGCATCACAGCTCGCAGCAACCTTAAACTCTTGGATTTAAGTGATTTTCTTGCCTCAGCCTCCCAGGTAGCTGGGACTACAGACACCTGCCACAACGCCTGGCTATTTTGTTGTTGTTGTTGTAGTTGTCATTGTTGTTTAGCTGGCCCAGGCCATGTTCGAACCTGCCAGCCTAAGTGTATGTGGCCAATGTTATAACCACTGTGCTACGGGCATTGAGCCAAAAGCTTTTTAAAAAAAATAATTATGGGCTCGGCACCTATAGCTCAACTGGCTAAGGTGCCAGCCACGTACACCTAAGGTGGCGGGTTCGAATCCCCAGCCCAGACCCGCCAAACAACAATGACGGCTGCAACCAAAAAATAGCCGGGCGTTGTGGCGGGCGCCTGTGGTCCCACTACTTGGGAGGCTGAGGCAGGAGACTCGCTTGAGCCCAGGAGTTGGAGGTTGCTGTGAGCTGTAATGCCACGGCACTCTACCCAGGGGGACAGCTTGAGGCTCTGTCTCAAAAAAAAAAAAAAAAAATTTGGATTCAATAGAAAGGCTGTACTTAAGGCCCCCTAGAAGGCCTCAGTTCCCCACCTCTGATGTGAATCCTATGTAAAGAGCTGTTATACTGTATTGTTACAGGCATCCTTAAACTACGGCCTGTGGGCCACTTGCGGCCTGCCTAGGACATTTATCCAGCCTGCCAGGTGTTTTTGCCACCACTGCCTGTCCTTCTTAGCAGCCAACTTGTCCCAGGGCCTGCAGTCTGGCCCTCCAACGGTCTGAGGGACAGTGAACTGGCCCCCTGTTTAAAAAGTTTGAGGACCCCTGGAAAGTACTGACCCCAAAATGTCTATATATATTCAGGACAAAAAAGTAAGAAACTTGAACCCATTTATAAATGTTCAAGAAAAACACAACTTTTTTTCTTTTCTTTTTTTTTTTTTTTTAGAGACAGAATCTCACTTTGTTGGCCTCGGTAGAGTGCTGTGACATCACAGCTCACAGCAACCTCCAGCTCTTGGGCTCTAGTGTTCTCTTGCCTCAGCCTCCCGAGTAGCTAGAACTACAGGTGCCCACCACAACACCTGGCTATTTTTTTGTTATAGTTTGGCTGGGGCCACATTTGAACCCGCCACCCTCAGTATATGGGATCGGCGCCCTACTCACTGAGCCCCAGGCACCACCCAACACAACTTTTTTTCAAAAAAGAATTTTTTTATACTGTACCCAGGCTATTATCATAGTTTACTACAGTCTTAAAATCCTGGGGTTCAAGCAAGACTCCTGCCTCAGCCTCCTGGTTTTTTATTTTGTTTGTTTTGGTTTTGGTAGAGCCAGGTTCTTCTTCTGTTACCCAGACTGGTCTTGAACTCCTGGCCTCAAGTGATCCTCTCACCTCACCTTCCCAAAGTGTTAGGATTACAGGCATGAGCTGCTGCGCATAGCCTGGAGTATTTTTAATCCACAGTTGGTTGAATTCATGGCTGCAGAACTCAGAGATAATGAGGACTGACTGTACATAGATGGCTATTTTATGTTTCATTTGAACTTTATGTACACCCTATATAAAAAAGCAAGAGCCTGAACCCAGGAATCTGGAGATAGCAGTTTTACTCCTGGTTCTGCCAGTTACCTGTGGGACCTTGCCATCTCTCAATCTCGGGTCCTCCTCTGTGAAATGAGAAGATTAAGGTATCATTCACTTCCAGAAGTGTGAACTCAACTCAACATGATGTGTGTGGAACTCTCTGGACTCTAACTGTGACCCTAAATCAGCTCTGTCACAGTACTTCTCATGTAAATCATACATGAAGCACAGACAAGGCTTACTGACCCAGCATGGACAGCACACACATTAAAGATACTCCAGGAATGAGGTCTAACCCCATGCTCTCCTGCACTGGCCCTCATAACCACCACAGACTGGTCACAGCTAGAGGGCTACATGGAGGACAGCAAGGGAACAAGTATAATCGACCCAAGACAAAATTACACTCTTTATTTAGTTGGGCTTATAGATTATTTTATATAATCATGATACTCCTAAAGTGGGGAAACTATTAACATTAGTGATTTATTCAAGAGTATGAAACTGGAACAAATCCAGGATTATAGTTCATAATTGGCATCTCACAAATGATACAGTTCTTACTCAATTGCTTATCTCTCCTATTACAGACCCTTATTCCTCACACCCTTCTGACTCTTCCTAGAGAAAAGAGCTCCTCTCCATTCCCTACAATCCAACTTCATTTAACAACTTACTAAGACTTACATAGTGCACAAAGCAAATAAAATTGCAAATCCTCAGGTCATTCAATAAATTGCTATAGATTTTAATATGCATATCACAGATTCCAGTCTATAAAATTTAGTTTAATAAAGGGCTATGATGTAATAAAAAGAAAGAAACAAATGACATCTCTTCTAACCATTTAGGCAATATTGTTCATACTTGAATTTTAACAAAATGCCTCTCATCAAAGAATTTTTTTTTTTAAACCAAATCTCAACAAAATTAGTGCTTCTTTCTGTCCTTCCTGAGTTTGGGTTTCTCTTTAACTCTGTGCTTCCAAAGAACCACCCACTTCTATGCAGCTGTATCAATAAGTGGGTGTGGGGGAGGGTGAACTAAATACCTGACACCCAGTTGTGCATAACCAGTACACCTCAGCACTCTGATTGGCTAGTGGGAAAATGGAGGAGAAACAAACAAACAAACAAACAAACAAACAAAAACAGCTGGAAAATTAATTGTGGTGTGATTTTGAAAGCTATTTTTTCTAGCATACCCAGACAGTAATACAACTCTTTAATTCTTGAACAGGTATTCTTTTGTTACAAAGTAGTTGAAGCAAGCAACTATGGAAATAGAGGATGTCTTTGAAAAACAGATTTTGTATATGAAATAGCAGAACCTCAAACTGTTAACTTATCCTTCACCCCTGCTTCCTTGTGACTTGCTAGAGAGCTTACAAGTTAGTTTCCATTTCATTGCTGAAGTGGCAGAACTTTCTCACCTAAAATGAAACAACCAAGATTATTTGTTTCTGAGTTTTCCCTAAAGATACATATTTTACAACTCTGAAAACACAAATACCATATGCGGTCATGTCATCTCAGGGAAAGAACACAATGCCCTTCTGTGAATACCAAATTATCTTTGTTGTTACTTAGAAGCAAAATGATTCTATCAAAATTTATATGACCTTTAGAAGACTATTTCTAATTCCAACATTACTTTTTCTTTGGTATTCTAGCTCATTGAAATATTTTTTATATACCTTCCTATAAGGATAAAATTTCATACAACATAAAAATTCCTTCTGACCCCCCCTTATCTCCAACGACTCAGATTTTAAAATTCTTAAATTTTCTATTCATAGAATTGCAGACTACTGTCTTAAGGTTTCTAAGAAATATTTTTTTCCCTTCTCTCCAAGCCTTTCCCACAGAAATATCCTTGACTTCATTCCCACCCCTCAAATATTCATAATATATCCTCACCAAGAAACACCATTTAAGCTGTTTTCCCCCCACTAGTGAATAATTAGAATGTTCCTCAAAAAATGTCTTACGAATTCCACAATATTTTCCTAGGTAGAGCCACAACTGGAAACACCAAAGATATTGAAGAATAGGACCTCTAAGGCAAAAGAAACTCTCTCTATAGTTCTTTAGGTGAATCTCCTCCAAATTATTTAATTTAAAAAGATGACAAGTATCTATCATATCATGGTGGGGGGAAGAGAGCTCACCAATGAAGTACCAAGATATGTATCTGTTTTTACAAGCTTATTTCAATATGTACCACTTCCCTGACAACATACAGTGCAATAAAACAGAAATACCAGTGATACCTCCTTTGTTATAGCTTAAAAGAACAGGTTAGCTCTCCTTATGTAAGGACCAGAACTGTGGGCTCTTCATTGATAATGATAAAAACAGTAATAAGAATAGTTAATATTTATTTACCATTTAATATTTAGCACTCTGCATGTACCACCTCTTTAATCTTCATTAATCTATAACATAGACACCATTGACCTCCTTTAGGGAAACAGAGAGGTTAAGTAACTTGCACCAAACCAAACAGCAAGTTACTGGCAAGAGCTGCTTGCATCCTATATGTCAGACTCCAAAACCCATGTCCTTGCACACTATAATAATGGATCTCTTAATGGGCAAGATATTCTAGTCTACTCACTTGTCCCAGATTTCTCTAGAGAAATTTAGCATACCATATATTATTAATATATGAGTATTCAACATATTAAGTAGTTAACAGGCAAACAGAATAACCAAAATAAAATGGGCCTATGGCCAGGTGTCTGGTTCATACCAATACTCCTACTACTTGGGAAGGTTGAGATGAGAAGATTTCTTGAGGCCAGAAGTTCAAGGCTAGCCTGAGCAAGAGTGAGACCCCATCTCTATTTAAAAAAAAAAAAAATTAGCTGGGTGTAGTGGTGGGTGCTTATATTCCCAGTTCCTTGGAAGGCTGAGGCAGGATTGCTTAAGCTCAGGAGTTTGAGGTTGCAGTGAGCTATGGTGCCACTGCATTCCAGCCCAAGCAACAATGTAAGATCCTATCTCAAAAAAATAAAATAAAATAAAAAATAAAATAGGCCTATGTTAATTTCTACTCTCAGCTCCTCTGCATCCTGCAAAGGAAAGGAGGAAGGGAGGGAAGGAGGGAAGGAGGGAGGGAAGGAGGGAGGGAAGGAGGGAGCGGGGAATGAAGGAAAAGAAAAGACATTTTTGTTCACTGTTGCAGTTAACTGGTAAACTTATATAATAAACTAGCTAACAGAACTGGTTCGGCAACAAATGAGAAGTTCAAGGTTTCTAAATTCTAAACCTGAATATGTCATTGATTTGAAAGGTGGTCCAAAAGCATTTATTGTAAGTGAAATTTGATGTTTATGGAGCTTTCAGAACCACAGTCTAAAATAAAAGCCCATATTTCTGAAACCTCAATAATAAACCCTCTATCAAATACCTAGGTGAAAAGAAAAAATACTCATTGTCTAGCTACTTTGCCTAATTACTGCCATTGGAACTTTCCAAATGTTCCAAAACATTCAAATGGGATAAACATACAATCATTCATAGTGATTATCTCTAAGAAGAGTCTGCAAGAAGAGAAAGTGAAAATACTAGGAGGCAAGGGCCTTTAGGGTGCGTGCGTGTGCGCGCGTGTGCGTGTTTTGAATTTTCGTACAGCAAAAATTCCTTAAAAGGCACTCAAAGTCTTGACAGACTTAATTTTTATCTGTACCCATGAGCTTGACCTCAAGATTACACATTCATCATCTAATAAAGGGGATACAATTAAGAAAAAGAGCAGCATTGTTTCTGCCCCTCTGGCCTCTCCAGTTCAACTAAAACAAGGTTTATTAGATTAAATCTTTACCTCTCTGACACAAATGTTTCCATTGCATCACAAGTAAGAGAAAAAAATATTATAGGACTTTTAACCTTCAAGCAGCCCTAACAGGAAAGGAATAATGGAACTTGAAAAATAAAAAATGAAACTAAACTCCTTTGACACTCTTCAGGTAACAAAGAAAAACCACCCAGTTAGAGGGTTATTCTCTCCTCCTGATCAAGAATCCATAATGAAAGGCTGAATGTGGAAAGTGATGAAAAGGGCCCCGAGAGCAGTCTGCTTGCTCCCTCAAGTATTCACTCACTCCTCCACTCTCTCAAGCTAGAGGAGAAAGATAAAAATGAGCCAGGCACAGTGGGACATGTCTGTAATCTCAGCTATTCAGGAGGCTGAAATAGGATGATCACTTGAGGCCAGGAATTTGAAGCAGCAGTATATTCCAACCGCATCTGTGAGTAGCCACTGAACTCTAGCCTGGGCAGTACAGAGAGACTCCATCTCTAATATAAATGTCAGAGCCAGGCATGGTGGCTCAGGACTGTAATCCTAGCACTTTGGGAGCCCAAGGTGGGAAAATTGGTTGAGGTCAGGAGTTTGAGACCAGCCTGACCAAAAAATGAGACCTCATTTCTACAAAAAAAAATAAAAAAATTAGTTGAGTGTGGGGGCATGGGCCCATAGTGCTAGCTACTTGGGAGGCTGAGGCAAGAGAATTGCCTTAGCCCAGGAGTTTGAGGTTGCTATGAGCTATGAATAGGCCACTGTACTCTAACCTAGGCAAAAGAACAAGCCCCTGTCTCAAAATAAATAAATAAGAAATAAAAAAAGAAAAGAAAAAATTATTTTTAAAAGAAAAAAATGAAACACGCTTTAAAATCAAAACTGATGACTAAATATCATGCCTCTTCTGAACCTCTATTTCTCCATAATAAAAATACTATTTGGGCTTGGCGCCTGTAGCTCAGTGAGTAGGGCACCAGCTACATACACTGAATATGGTGGGTTTGAGCCCAGCCCGGGCCTGCTAAACAACAATGACAACTGCAACCAAAAATAGCTGGGTGTCGTGGTGGGTGCCTGTTGTCCCAGCTACTCAGGAGGCTGAGGCAAGAGAAGGAGTTGGAGGTTGCTGTGAGCTGTGACAACACATCACTCTACCAAGGGTGACACATTGAAACCCTGTCTCAAAAAAAGAAAAATAATTCTTCTTGCTTCCAATACATAATTTGTAAAGATGTACACAATAAATGTTAGCTTTCTTTTATTAGAACTGAATTTCTTTTTTTTTTTTTTTTTGAGACAGAGCCTCAAGCTATCCCCCTGGGTAGAGTGCCATGGCATCATACTCACAGCAACCTCCAACTCCTGGGCTCAATCGAGTCTCTTGCCTCAGCCTCCCAAGTAGCTGGGACTACAGGCTCCCGCCACAACGCCTGGCCATTTTTTGGTTGCAGCCATCATTGTTGTTTGGCCGGCCCGGGCTGGGGATTCGAACCCGCCACCTTAGGTGTATGTGGCTGGCGCCTTAGCCGCTTGAGCCACAGGCGCCGAGCCTCAGAACTGAATTTCAAACTGCCAACTAGATGTTCCCCTGATACTTGAGTTGACAAGACCCATGAACCCATCCTACTGCAGGACCACCCAATCCCTCCCATACCTTCTCCTCCTGTGTGTTCTCTCTCTCTAATAATGGCACCAACAATTTTGACACCTAGTTTAGAATTTTCTCTTCTATGCACTTTTAATCCCTTCTCACTCTGTTCTCCAAATTTCTTCATCACTCACCCAAATATCTGAAACATCCTTGAACTTAGATTCCCTGTCACTCCAATATGTCTTTCAGAACGTAATTATGAGCAGAGCTCACACCAAGTTCCTGCGTGCGTTCCCCAATGACTGTGCAAATACACACTGAACACTTTCGCATGTAGAACCCTGAAGAATCTATCCAGGAATCATCTATCCAGCCTTCTCTCTCACCATGTTCTTCTACAAACCCTGTGCTTTTCTTCAGCCTGCAATCTACTCTCCTCCATTCTCTACCCATAAAATCCCTGCTCATCATTCTAAGCCCAGCTATACACACCCAGATCAAATGTCAAATGTGCTACAAAATTAGCCCTAACTTCCCCAAAGTGGGCATTAACCACCACTTGCTTTATGCACCCACAGCACTTTGCTTGTATTTCAGTTGGCACTTCTTCTAATGTAGATCATAATAGTGATTTGTTTACAAGATTATTCTCCCCTAGTTCCAGAAGAATTGAACTCCATGTCTGATTCATTTCTGATGGTCCCCTAAACAGTTGCCCCTTGTGCATTTAAACTGAATGTAATAATGACCACTTATTACCATGTGTTATACAAGTCCCACACTGTCTATTACCTGTACTGTATCAGTAACACTCATTAACTCCTATAAAATAGATGATATGTTAGCTTCCCTTTTACAGATGAGGAAACTCTACTCTGAGAGGTTATATAATTTGCCCAATTATGGCAAAACTAGAATTTGAACCAAAGTCATACAGACTTCAGAAGCCATGCTTTTAACCCCTGTACTATACCACAGACATTCCTGAAATTCACTTGTTCCTTTAACATTTATGTATGTGAAAGTATTACTCAAGATCAAGATCCCAGTAAATCATATTTTATCCTAACAGCACATGGAGGCCATCCTGGTTCTGCACTAGTGCAGGAAAAGAACAGACAGATCCATAGTATCTCAGATTCATTTCTTTTTCTCCTTTCCTATCTCCACTCCCAACTCCCACTATCCTTGAAAAATAAATCAGAAGAGAAATTATTTGGAAGGTAGATATGGGAAAAGCATTCAATCCTTCACGCTTTGTGGTACATATAACATTAACAGTAAGTTTATAAGGTTTAACAGGCATGTGTAACCTGAAAGACTACATTGGATCATTTCCAAACATACTCATCCTGCTCAAACCTGAAATCAACATGAGTTGCTAAGAAAACACTTGGCCAACTGCAAGACAACATGATGACTCACAAAAGCAGCTAGCTTACCTTGCAAGTCTTGGAAACCATCACCAACAGAGAGTCTTTGTAACTAAATCATCAATCTGTGGTTATAAACATTCAGGAGTTTCTTTTCATCCAGCTCAGAAGAGAATATAATCAGTTCCAGACTAAACTCTTTTATAAAATTAATTATTACCCAACAGAGTTGAAGATCCACAATGAAAACAGTACAAAGACTACAAAGGTAACATAACAAAGGTCTTATGAACAGAGGCTGGCCTATTGGTGGGGTCACCTATATATATGGTTTATCTTACAAGGGTACAAGTGAATCTTTCTAAAAGTAGAGTATGAGTGTCTTAACTTAATGACTAAGAGAATGACATGAAGGTTATGTTAACCA
>CAUYTI010063929.1:0-20617 GCA_963575145.1 Galago senegalensis | reverse complement strand
GCCTGTGGTCCCAGCTACCTGGGAGGCGGAGGCAAGAGACTCGCTTGAGCCCAGGAGTTGGAGGTTGCTGTGAGCTGTAATGCCACGGCACTCTACCCAGGGGGACAGCTTGAGGCTCTGTCTCAAAAAAAAAAAAAAAATTACATGTGATAATCTTATTAAAAATGTACTTTATTAACAAATTTAACAGAGTTTGAGCAAAGAACAATACATGAGTAGAGCAGCACATAGAATCAAAAGAGATTCTTAGATCTTCTATTGGCAATGCAGACAGTATTTGTAGACAGAAAATGGAAGTGAAGTAGGTAAGTAGCCTGATTGCTCACAGCCAGATGTTTGCCTTATATGGATGTGGCCTAATAAGTTGGCAGCATGTGATTGGCTGAGCATTAGGCTGTTTCTGATTGGCTGAGATGTTTCACCTAGATAGGAACACAAAGTATAGAGAGAACCTGAGGCGAATGGACTCCAGCTTATTTAATTTAATATTTCTGATTCTTCGGTGTCTTTTTTTGTTTATCACAATTCTGTTCCAAGAGGGCATAGATTTTACTTATTTTAACATTCAGTGACATCAAAGTGAATACTTTGGTCTTATCAAATGGAATACTTTCATGATGAAAGATTCCAAAGTTTGAGCAACAATAACTCACACATATTAATTCATAAAATGTTTTTAACGTATTTTCTTCATGATTTAGCTGTAAAATTGAATCAAGAAAGAGATAAAGCTGCATTTTCAAATATAGTGATTTGATCCGTATGTTTGTTTCAAATGTCCTTATTTCAAAGACTTGAAACACTGGTTTTTAAAGAAATGACAGGGAGCAGACTGTTTGATTCAGGGACAACGTGGGGAGCTTTTCTCTCTGCAGAGAGTCTGGATATTTGGACAAAAAGTCGTCCAATACTTTCACTGGCACGATTTCACAACCTACGTCCCCTTCAAAATCACAAGACTGCCAATAACTGTATTCTCACTCTCAAGACTAAATGACATTTTGTTCCACTTATAAAATTTCAAGGTGAAAATGAATTTAAAATTTCACTCTCAGACTCAACACTAGTAGAAGTGAGAAGTGTTTGACCTTTCTCTTTTTTCTCTAATCAACTATACCAGAGACAGATGGAACGTACAAAAGAAATTGAAAGGCTTTAAACTTCAAAGTTTAAGAGCTGTTTTGAAACTATATGAGTCACGTAGCTACGTAGCTTCACCTACTAAGTTATTTCTTTTTTTTTTTTTTAGAGACATAGCCTCACTTTGTCACCCTCGGTAGAGTGCAGTGGCATCACAGCTCACAGCAACCTCCAACTCTTGGGCTTAGGTGATTCTCTTGCCTCAGACTCCTGAGTAGCTGGGACTACAGGCGCCCACCACAATGCCTGGCTATTTTTGTTGCAGTTTGGCCGGGGCTGGGTTTAAACCTGCCACCCTCAGTATATGGGGCTGGCGCCCTACTCACTGAGCCACAGGTGCTCCCCACTAAGTTATTTCTTTTATTCACTCTTGCTACCTTTTGTAGAGGGGGGAAATCCTTGCACTGTAATAAAGAAATCACCACATAATAGAATCTTTCATTCCCCAGAAAGACAAGAGTCCCATACATTTGCCACTATGTGATTAAAATGTTTGACATTGGTCATGATAATCACTTGTGTAATGACTGCTTTTAAATAATTTCCCCTCATATTTATGGGGAAACAGTCAATTGAATGTATTGGACAACAAATTGCTGCATGATTTTAATTCATTTAAAATCATGAGACACTATTTAAAATTCATTCAAGAGAGAGACACTATTTTTTACCACTCACTTTGTTATTTATTGGTTCTATTATATTTGTACATATGAAGCACAATTTTTGATAAGGTTTATACACCAAAATATTAACAAATTATTTTATAGATGACAAAGGGAGGCAAAGCACAAAGAGACTATTTTCTAGATTGTAAGGAATTTGTGGTTATGCTCCGGTTGAATCATCTCTTGCCACAGATTCTTCATTGTTTTGTTGCCAAGTGACTTGGTCAGTAACTCAGTCCTCCTTGTTCTTCCCGGGGTGAGATAATTCTGGTTTGGGGCTATTCCTCCTACACACACATCTGAAGTGTAGGTGTTAAAATAGGTTGTGTGCACGGACACCTTCTGTTCTCACTTTCATATTCTTCTTTGATGCCTCCTGTCCCCTGCACACTGAGGAGTCCCAAACTTTTATTTTTAGCATTCTGTTTAGGGCTGTTTCCCAGACTCCTGCTACATGTAATTGTAATAAACTGCCTATCCGGAAATTCTGTTTCTGTCCCAGAGAGTTCTATGTCCTCTAAAAACTTTCTCCTTTTTCCCTCCTGTGATTTTTGCTTTAATGAAAGGCATTTTGTCCACTGAACTGCCATGATAAATACACCCTAAAAATCAGATTTGTTCCTTTCTACTTCCATCCTTCTCCCAGACTCCTTTAACGACTCACTAAGTCTTGTCCATTCTGTGTGTTTAATTCTTCTGAAATCTGTTTTCCTTCCATGTTGCCACTCATTGGTCTACACACAGATTTCTCTAGCCTGAGAGATTTTCACCTCTTTCTCTTTGCTGTCTCTACTCCCACTGTTCCCACTCAGCCAGTCTTTCCCATAAAGGACACAGAGGTTTCAGGAATGTTGAAGGTCACACTGGGCCTGAGGGAACTTGCTAGTGAAAGGGTAAGAGTGTATCAAGAACGCCCACCAGGGCGGCGCCTGTGGCTCAAAGGAGTAAGGCGCCGGCCCCATATGCCAGAGGTGGCAGGTTCAAACCCAGCCCCCAGCCAAAATCTGCAAAAAGAAAAAAAGAAAAAAAGAACCAGCCCACCAGTCAAAAAGGCACCATGGGAAACTAACGGTCTTAGAAAAACATGAGAGGATGAAGGAAAATGGGATCTTCTCATCAGCAGGTGTTTGGAAAGAAAATAAAGAAAACCACAGGAAAAGAAAAGTCATGTTCTTTATTCACTTATATATCAGTCATGGTCTTGGTCCCCAGAGAGAGGACAGATGAGAACATTTTAAATTCCACTATACCCAAGAGAAGGATTTTCTATCTTTAGCCCCTCTGACACTCAGGTCCATCAACCCCAAATTATATCTATTTTTTTAACTTGTTTCTAAGTGTGACTGTCTTTCTATAGACTACCGTCTCAAATCAAATATATTAAACCCTTAAAGGTAATTATTATACAGAAAGTTAAAATGATAGTTTATACCAACGTAGTGTACACTACCTGAATTGGTACAAAGATTTCGCTTTTCAGTTTAGACACCCTATAATGTAAGAGACCCTAGAAACACATGTGGAAAATGTGCTCTAAGTCCCTGACCCTGCATCTACAGTCCTGGATATTTATTTACCGCAGAGATGAACACAGAAAGGAGGAACCAGTTATGGAAAGCTTCCAGACAGGGTCAGCTGCAGAGAATGTACTGGGAGGGAAGTTAGAGAAGTGGTCAGCCAAGTGAGGCAGGAAGAGAATTTCAGTAAAATCAAAACACATATGATGGTACTGAGGAGGTGAATAAATCTCCTGTGTGGGTGATAGCGAGCAAATGAACTTGAAGATATGGCATCTCTGGCGGGGGAATAATGAGCGAGCTTGGTGAGACGGAAGGGAAATGGAATCTTATGGGTGAGACAAGCTCAGGAAACCGATGTTTTTCATGGGACTTAAATATCAACACATCTACATACATTTAATCAACCGGTCATTAGTGTTCCCAATTCATCATCAGTTATCCTTTACGTTAAATACTAATTATTCCTGTCTAGACACTCAGGGAGTTATGTGCATGGTTTTGGGAAAGCTTGATAAATATTTTGAGTCTGATCCTGAACATGAAACAGAAAGCCTTTGTGTGGTTTCCCAGCCGGCTAAGTGAGAGTGACAGGAAAAACAGGCAGAGGTGTTTTTAACAACCGCTATCCCTGTACACTCACCTTCCTGTAAACATTGGGCTTCCTTTTATGAATCCACCTGCTCTTTCCTGAAGCTTTATTTCTAGGAATCCTGCCAAACTTTTTATTTTTGAACATGATGGTAGAATTCAAAGGAGTGGATTCCGTGTAACCTCATTTAGCATAACACGCCTCCTGCCAGGATAAGCCTTTTGAAATATAATTAAGATGATACTCAAATACTTGTTTCTATAATGTTTTAAGAAAATGAATCACAAAAACTTCATGATATGATTGAATTTCCTATTGTTTTCAATCTCCAGGAATTTCTGAGCTTGGGGAAATTCATATGATGCTGTGGTAAGGTGTAAATTTGAATCATCGAGGCAGGAGGACTTGTGAAACAACTAAGATGAGCAATCAAAACAAAAGAAAATAGTTTCTCACACCTAGAAATATCTTTCATACATGAAAAATACCTTTACCGTGGTTACTCATAAACCGAAAAATACTGGTAAGGCAGAATATGATAGACTCTGTACTGGACCCGGTGTCTTAGCTTGAGAATTCTGTCCCCATAAATGCTGGCAATAATAAACATTTCCATGACACCTTAAAGAATCTTTAATTCTTTCCAATTTGACTGCATCTTCTGTCACATATTCTGAATTAATTAGAGAAGACTGTCTTTTCAGCATGTTTTCCAAGTAAATTGCACAATGAAACCCATGTGAATTTAAAGAATTGCTGTAATAGCAAAACTAGATGTGAAGGTCCGAGTTGGTTTTAGTCAATGACATTCTTCCAGAAAGCTGAGCTGAATCCCCCTGTGAGCAGTGTTTAGATAGCAGGGCCCTACAGTTATTCTTGGCCAGCTGAATAGACATGACAGGTCCAAACCTGTGAAATTAGCTTCTTTAATGACATTTCTATAATCTGAAGAAAGTAAAACAGTTTTTGAACTGCTTTGACAATAATGGTGTTATTGAGGCAGTGTTTATGTAGCAAGGGCTCAGGTCCATGCACCACAATAACCCGTCTGTCACCAAGACTAGGTCCTCCATACAAGCTGGAACAGGCTGGTGACTGTGTTCTTGCCGCACTGCAGAGTACTGAGATGTATATTTATCAACCACTTTGTTCCATAAATGATTTGAATTCACTAACAAAGCTCAAATGGAGAGTGAGTCTAGATGAAGGGAGAACATGGATACACATTCAAGGTCAGGGGGAGAAGTGCTCACAGACCTGCAGGTTGGTGGAATCCTATGCCGTTGCTAGAGATGGATCTCAGTTTCGGCTTTAAGTTGTCTATTTGCAAGACAGAGAAAGAAAGTGGTTGGGAGGGGGGTGAAGAGCAGGAGATAGAGGGGAAAAATGAAAATATGCTTAAATGATGAATCAGAGTTTCCAAAAAGTTAATATCGACCAGATATTTAGAACATAGGGATCTTTTTATGAGACCTGAAAGGCAAGACATGCCTTGTGAGGTAGCAGACTCCCTAAAGCACAGGGAATATTGTCATGGCATTTTTCAATGAAACCACTTGTTAGTGATGAAGGCAAATCTATTAACAGTTTAATTGATGCTTTGCTTGATTTGAATCAACATACTGAGTACAAAGGGTCTTCCTAGAAGTCTAACTTCATTTCCTTAAATCTAGAGGTTACTTATGAAATCGGCTATGTCTTTGATACTGGGGAATCGGGTTCTATATTCTTTTACATCAGCAAGAGAAAACATTGACAATGGAGAGGAAATGAAGATTGGAATGTATCCAATCTTTATCCCTAGTGGGAAGCATGTGTAAACTATAAAGATATCGATTGCTATTAACTGAGGTATTTTAATTAACTTGCATTTCTTACAGAAGCTTTTAATCTATATTTTGATTGCTTTACTTCCATTTCAAAATTTCATACGGTACTGAGAAAAGGTGAGGGTGTCCAAGCGTTGGCCCTCTATGCTCATTCCCCGCTGTATTTTACAGGGATGCTTTTCTGATGCTCAAACTACAGTGTTTGGTGTAATTTCATCATTAAACTGTGTCTCGTAAGTTTCCATCTGTGGAGTGGAAGAAAATTTGGCTTCCCAGGTATTTCTCCTGAACCATGTGGAAGTTTTTAAAGGATAATTAATTATGTAGCTCACAGATCTATAATCTTTAGTGGATAAACTGTAAGAGTCACTTCTGATGCTGTTCATTTTCTATAGATTACTTAAAAATAAATCTAGATTTTCTTGGTGTTTCAATAATTATTTTCAAAGACTTGGCTTGACATAAACTATTCTTATTTATATAATAACTGCTAAAAACAAGTCTTTCTGGATATCTCTGAATAACATTTCTTTATAATCTGAATCAAACTGATTGGCAAAAAATAAAATCACATCAATTTCCATGGCACCATATGATGTTGAAGGGTTTGATGTGCTTTCTGGTAGTTCTTGGGATTCAGGGACCCAGAAATAAATACCCCCATAAGAAGAGTATCCCAGAGATATTGCAATCCATCGCCTTAGCCATATGCTCTGTGGAGGCAATGGGCCTATGCAACCATATTGTACCTGTGATGTTATTCTGTTTTTTTTTTTTAAACAACAAGTTGGTCCAGTGGTAAGCACTTGACCCAAACATAACCAATTTGATAGACTGAATAATTATCTTTTATGATCTGTAGCTTTACAATCTTATCTAGTGGCTAAGTATCTAAATTGCAAAACATACTAAGACTTCTGTCAGAATTCAGAGAGGGTTGAAACCAAACAGTTGTGAAGAAGACAAAGAAGGACTATAAGAAACCAAAGAGAAATATGAGGAAAATGGTAAAGAAGCAAATTATTCAAGTTACCGGGTGAAATGGTCAGTAGAGGTAACAGCTAAGCTGAGAAATAGAGATGGCATGAGAACTAGGAAGAGACGATGTGGCTCCTGCAGGGCAGAGTGGTCATTTTGACCTCACTGGCTCTTTATGGTCCACAGTTCTAGTTACTTACCTGAGTATGTTCTTCAGATAAATCTGCAGTCTCCTGAAGCTGCTGGAGAAGACCTCTATGGTTTAGAGCCAAAGAACGAGGCAGCAGGTAACACTGATAGAAGGGAAGTGACCCGAAAGCATGCACTAATCACGGAAGTGTAAACGGGGATGGGAAGAGTAGAAAGTACATACAGAGCCCACGGGAAGACTGTGTGGGGAGTTCCACCAAGGAGAAAGGCCTGGAAGTGGAGAGCACAGGGCAGGTTAGGTCTGGAGTCGGGAGTCATAAGCAGATATTAATTGCAGCCACGTGATGGTCTTCCCAGGATTTCAGTGTCTTGCATGAGAAATGGCAAAAGCGAGGTGAAGTCCTCAGATGAATTATGGAAACGAAACTCATTACAGGAAACAGTAAAAGTATGTGGATAAGCTCAAGGCACATGGAAAAGAGACTTGAAAACAAAATGGGCATCATTTTCTTAGTATCAGAAGTGAGTGTCCAAGGAAAGAAACCAACAAAGGAAATCAAGCTCAGGAAACTGGCCTCCCAAGCCCTGTCACTAAAATCAATATGCTAGGGAATTTTAAATATAAAACAGTATGAGAGACTAAGTACTCAGTAGTGAGATCTTCCACCTAGGAATGGCAAAGGTTGGTTGGGGTTTAACCTTCATATGAAAATCTGGGGAGAGAAGTTCTCCAAAGAGGGTCTGAGCTCTCAGCAACTTCATTCAATGGGCTTCAGCGGAGCCTGTGTAAAAGGGAGAACTTCAGCCTGCAAGCCACTGCGTTCTGGACTCCTTCCTAAGCTCTTTAACTTAGTGCTCACTGGCTCGCTGGCTCTCTCTTTCGCATCTTGGTTTTATTCTTTGTGCATACCTTTGGCCTGAACTTTTTAATGGTTCCTTTTTCCCCTTTTCTAAACTCAGCCCATCCCAGAGATATCGCGTCCAATCTCTCTCACTTGTGATTCATGTTCCCGGCTCCCAGCACAGGGAAGTCTACTCATCCAAGTGTGCTCCACTACCAGGCCAGCCCCTTCTCCTGAAACCTCAGTGCTAGCCAGAGCCTTTCTCTCCTAGGAAAGGCGGGCAGGAAAATTATACTTGGGAGCTTCATGGGACCTTATCAACTGAGCTAACACTTTATCCAGAAGGGGAGTTCAGCAGTGAGAACTTGATCATGGAAACAGTTTTATTAGAATGTCTCCAGAGTCTTCAGCCAGGTAGATACCCGACCTGGAAAAGTCAGAGGCAATAGCAAAACCAAAGGCCCATCTGGGGGAGTTAGGGAACGAAATCTTAGGTACAGTGGCTGGGTCTATTTTGTTGATACTTAGTAATCAAATGATAGTTGCTTGTGATTATAAAATCAAAGAAAATATGCCATCTTTTACACTTTCTTTCAATAAACCATTACAACAATAATCATCTGGGTGATTATAATGTTGAATCACACTGCTTATAATAATTTCATAAATAGGATCATATACCATTATCCTTTACATAAATGTCAAAATTGTCCAGCCAGTATTTGATCAATAAAGGTCAAATTTCAAAGCATACACAGTTAACCATCCATATTTGTATTACACACACACACACACACACACACACACACACATGGACCCATGCACACAGACATAAAATTTAGTGGAAATGAAAATTCTTCATCAGAAATCAGATCAGTCACAAAGAAACTATTTTGTACTGTGATTGAAAAAATTTAGAACCCTTCAATTTGAGTACATTGACGATAAAGACATGGAAAATATTTTATTGATTTTAGAGGAAGTCACTTAAAAATTTCTCAAATATATATGCTTGCTAATAATCTTAACATTGAAGTATCGCAAAAAAACCAAGTATAGGAAAGCTGTGTTATAATAACTAACAAAAGATGTCAATTAAGTAATGTTACATTTGAAATAATTAAAACAGGCAGTAGGGCTTTTAAATATCCTAGGACTGCCAATGAAATCTGTTTAAATCTTCATTCTGTAGGGCTTTTGCACTACTTGTCAATCCTACTAATCGCTGAAGTGAGATAGTCTCAGTGGAGGAGTTGTTAGCCACTACAATTTATGCTTAAATGTGGCCATTCCATTAACTTACAATGAGCCTGAGAACTAAATTTTTCAGTGCTACTATAGTGGGTATTTTACAGGTGGTGGGAGACAGGATCTCCAAGTACCTTAAAGGCGGTACTGTCTGAGTCCTGCCTTCTTTTCTAAATCCATTAGGAGCCATTTATAACAATCACAGAGAAAACAAGGGCACTCTTATGTCTTGATTATGAGAAGTGCTCACCCTTAGAAAGACATTCACAACTGTGACTTTACAAAGTACACCTTACTAACAAGCCTGCAGGAAACCACAGAATTTATGCAAACCCACACCAATGCCAACTACATTATTATACGCTTTTGCTAATAGCAGGCACCTGCAGTAAAGTTTTCTGCTTTTAGAGCACTTTCCTCCCCCACATATTTGTATCTTTGGATGAGAGATTTTATACCAAGTAATCTTCTGTACTACGGCTTTATATCTGAGTTCATAATTCATATTCTAGTCACATAGTTGTAATTGGCTGCACTGAATATCTCTTTAACTCACCAAGTAAAACATAAACTAACCTCTATTTTGAGAAATAAAAAAGGCAATATTTGTTCTTGATACTTTCTTACCATCGTACAATAAACCAGTGAGTTACTCCACATTTTCCAACATCCTTAGCATTAATGCTCCTCAAATGACCAGCCAGAGAATATTTTGAGTGTATATACTTATCCCTAATATGATAGTTTTGCATCCTTTAAATAAAAGACTGATAAACTAGTCTTCATAGAAAATGTCAAGTAGTCATCTCATAATTATGTCATTTCATGAAACCAAATGCTCAGCTATTTCTTATAACCCTGGAGCTTCTTCTTTGAGTGCCCAAATCTCTCTAACATTAGATAAAATGGCATTCCTAGAGATACTCAGAGGAATGTATTAAAAGGAAAATGTGGGCTGATGGGTGGGTGTGTATGTGTACATTAATATGTACATGTGTGTACTTCAGAGCATCAGATCAACATCATACTTCAACTACTCTTAACAATTTCTGCTTATGTTTACAAATGTTCTCACAATACTTAGTGAAGTCACATAAAATGAGTTGTTTAGTGCACCCCTGTGCCTGTGTGTATGTGTTCTTTTGGCTGTGCATAAAGAATAGTACTTCAAAAATGAAAAACTACCAGTCTTGCAGACATAGGCTGCTATGTCCTCCTGAGGCAAATAATGGTTTCGGGCTCAATAAATAATGTAGTCTTTTATCCTTGTTTTGATTTGAAAACATTTCTCTCTCAATAAAATCCTACACATTGTATGCAACCTCATAGCTTCCCGAAGTGCCACATAATTCCAAGGAGAATGTAGGAGGAGCACATCCATGCGCAGGTTTTGATATATAAAACACTATGGAAAGAACTGGAAACATCTTGCTGCTATGACACATGCAGTTTGCTCCCACACTGTGCACTCACTTCCCAAAGAACATCTCCAGTGGGTCAGTCAATTCTAAAGCAGTCAACTGAAACATCTACATCTTGAGTGACCTGAATTTATACAAAATGGCCCAAGAGTGGTCCTGCTTCATATTTTGAAAATCCATTTTTGTTCTCTCAAGAAAAACACACAAGAGAAGCACTTTAAAATAAGACTGTAAGGGTAAAATGCAATTATCAGATTAATTACAATAGCCAAAATATCAATTATTTGTTTACATTGAAGTAGGTCTATTGAAAAGGAGACTATATAAGGTTTAGTTAAGTGTTGCAAATTATATCGCACGAATGGTAATACCAACAGTATACTTGATGTGCACTTATTTAGCACAGAATAAAAAGTATGTAAATTACAATTTAAAAAGCCAATTTATATTTCTGATCGTGTGCTAAATTGTCAAAATAATTTCCCATCAAGGAAATTCTTTCATGATAGTTGATTTGCAATTTTTTTCAGAAAAATTAAAAAGCATATTTCAGGGTATTTAATTATAACACTATATAAAGGTGGCTTAAATTCCTTCATATTATTAAATACAATTAAATTGATAAAATACTCTAGCACTGAAATAATGAAAACATTATCTTTTGAAAGTGAGACAAGAACGTGAAATCTAAAGAATTTGTATGGAATATGTTCTGGTTTAAATTATCAAAGGAATGGTCAGCATTATCCTATACAGAATACATGTCACATCGTGAAACATTGTGGAGCCTAAAGAAGTATACCACAAGATGAAGAATGGTATTGTAAATAAAAAAAGTCCCTTATAAAATCTTTTAATATGTCTCAAAAAACTGTGCAAAAGCAATTGATATAACCAAAACAGTTGTACCCCTATACTATATTCTGAAATAATAAAATACAAAAATTAAAATTAAAAAAAATGAATTTAAAAATATTTTAAGGAGAGTCATTTTTAAGAATTAAAAGTATTTTAACTGCAATTATTATAAAATATATGAATACTTTATATTCACAAAAAAGTATGTTTTGTATCAAAATGTTAATACTTGAACCTATATGGTGGTTGACTATTGAGATCATACTCTTAATTCAGCTTTAGTCTTGCTTATTTTTATTTGAAATTAAATCTAAAGCACAGCATTAAATATTTTCCAAAAGCCTTATTAATGACATGGGCAAGTGGTAGGATGGTCCATCAATCTTAAAACATTAGGTTATTCTGTCATTTTGGTTGGTTTCTACTTTTTGCTGTTTTAAACATTATGGCAACACGTATCTTTAAACATTAAGTTGTAGCCATATCTTTAATTATATCCCACATTAATTCATTGAAGTAGAATTATAAGCTCAAAAGGCATTACTTTTTAAGACTTTCAACTCATTTAGCTAAATTGCGTCCTGAAGTGCTGCCAGCCAAGCAGTAAATAAGAGCATGCCTGTAACTGCAATCTCAACAACTTCTACCGTTATTCTGAAAAGCAATGAAAAACTGAAAGAAAAATTTTAGCTCATTATTGCTCACGTGCCTATATCCTTGCACGGAAGTAATATTTTACTTTTCATACATCAACTATTTTTCTATTTTGTAATTTTTCTGCTCATGTCCCTTTTTCCAACTTTTTAAAATTAAAAATCTTACCTTAATTTAATTGACAAATTAAAAAATGCTTTGAAGGGTAGACTAGGTGCTGACATTGGTGCACAGCTGTAAACTAGGTGCTTACATTGGTGCACAGCTGTTGAAGGGAAGTACTTCAAAGGCAACCACAGTGATACTCAGCAACAGAGTATATAACAAACACTTCTGTAGTCTGACCTCACAAGTGAGATAATGTGACATTTGTCTTTCTATGCCTGGCTTATTTCATTTCCCAAAATGTCCTTGAGGTTCATCTCTGCATTCACAAAATACAAGATTTCCTTCTTTTCTACACAGAATAATATTCCATTGTGTATATAGACCACATATCCATAATCCATATATCCATTGATTCCATATCTTGACTATCGTGAATAATGCTGCAATAAACATGGGAGGGCAGACAGCTCTTATACATATTGACTTTAATTCTTTTATATTTATACCCAGTAGTGGACAACAGGATCATATGCTAGTTCTATTTTTAACTTTTTGAGGAATCTCCATGCTGTCTTCCATAATGGCTGCACTCACTTATATATATCGCCCCTTTGTCAGTGTATAATTTAAAAATATTTTTTCCCATTCCCAGATCACTCTATTGTCTATCTTTCCTTTCATGTTTTTTGGGGAAAAAAATCATGGTCCAGACCAATGTTAATGGAGATTTTCCCATATGTTTTTTTCTAACAGTTTTTTCAGTTTGAGTTCAGATTTATTTACATATTTAAATCTTTTATTCATTGTGAGTTTATTTTAGTGTATGGTTTGAGCTAAGGGTCTAATTGCATTTTGCATGTGGACGTTCAGTTGTTTCAGTGCCATTTATTGAAAAGACTGTTCTCCCCCATTATGTGTTCTTGGCACCTTTATCCAAATTCAATTGACAATAAATATATGGCTTTATTTCTGAGCTGTTCATTCTGTTCCATTGATCTATGCATCTGTTTTTAAGCAATTAAAAACACACACAGAGTCTCAGTGCGCTTTGGTTTCTATCGCCTCATAGTTAGCACATTGTGAAGTCAGGTAGTGTGATGCCTCCTGCTTTGTCCTTTTTGCTCAAGTTTCCTTTGGCTATTCAGGGGCTTTTGTGTTTTCAGGAACTTTTGTTACTGTTGTTTTTTCTGTTTTTATGAAGAATATATAATTGGAATTGTGATAGGATTCCATCGAATCTGTAGATCTGTAGTGTGGACATTCGCACAATATTAATTTTCACAATTCATAAACACAGGTAGATTTCAATGTATTCAATTTCTTTCATTGTTTTGTAGTTTTGTAGCAATCTTTTGCCTCCCTGGTTAAATTTATTCTTATTTTAGTTTTGTAGCTGTTGTAAGTGACATAGTTTTCTTACCTTCTCTTTTGAAGCAGTTTTTGCATATTGACTTTATCTCTTACAGTGGTAGTGAATCCACTTATTAGCTCTAACAGTTTTTGATGGAGTCAATAAGAGTTTTTCAATGTGTAATATCATATGTCCTCTGACAACAGGTGTAATTTAACGTTTGCCTCTCCCATTTGGATGCTTCTTATTTCTTGCCTATTGACCTAAGTTTCTATCTAGCATTATTGCCCTTCAGCCTTCAGAGTCTTAGTCAACAATTCTTGTAATGCTAGGTTAGCTTTTGTTTTAAAAAAGACATGGATTTATTTTGCCCTCAGATTTTTTATTGGTATATTAAAATTATACATATTTAGGTGGTACATATGATACATTAATACACACAAATGATGTGCAATGATCAAAGCACGATAAAAGTGCAGTAAATGGAATATATATCACTTCAAATATTTAGCTTTTCTTTATGCTGAGAACATTCCATTTTTCCTTATCCGACTAATTTGAAGTATTTGGTCTATTATCATTTGTATGGTCATATTCTATATTATTAAATGCTGTATATTATTCCTTTGACCTAACTGTATATTCATACCCATTAACACACTTCTTTTTATGTTTTCCTCCCTCCCCCTACCCATCCCAGCCCCTAAAAACCACTAGTCAGGTCTATATTTCCATAAGATCCACTTTTTTTAGCTCCCATGTATTAAGGGAGAGGATGCAGTATTTGTCTTTCTATGTCTGGTTTATTTCACTAAAACATGATGACCTTTGATTCCATCTGTGTTGCTGTAAATGACATGATTTTATTACTTTTAACTGCTGAAAGACATTCCATTGTATATACATATCATATATTCTTTAACCATTCATCTGCTGCTGAACACCAAGGTTGATTCCAAATCTTCGCTATTGTTATAGTGCTGCAATACACATGAGCATGCAGGTATTTCTGCAATGTACTGATTTCTTTTTTAAAAAATATATACCCAACAGTGAGATTATTGGATCATATTGTAATTTATTTTTTTGATTTTTGAAGAACTCTATGCTACTTTCCATAATCCCTGTGCAAATTTATATTCTCACCAATTTGTGCAGGTGTTTCCCTTTCTCCACATTCTCTCCAGCATTTATTATCCTTTGTACTTTTCATAAAAGTCATTTTAACCCAGGTAAGATGGTATCTTATTGTGGTTTCTAGTTACATTTCTCTAATAATTAGTAATACTAAACTTATTAATACACCTGTTATACATTTATATGACATCTTTTAAGAAATGTATATTCAGATCTTGTGTATATTTTTAATCAGATGATGTAATTGTTTCACTATTGAGTTCTTTATGTATATTGGCTATTAATCCCTTGTTGTATTAATTGTGTGCACGTTTTCCTATTCTGTAGGTTATCTTTACTTTGTTGACTGCAGAAGCTTTTCAGTTTGATGTGGTTTCATCTGTCTATTTTGGTTTTGTGGTCTGTGCTTTTCAGGCCTAAACCCCCAAATATTTGTCCAGATCAATGTTCTAAAGCATTTCCACAATGTTCTCCTCTAGAAGTTTTATGGTTCCATGTCTTAGATATGTCCTTAACCCTTTTTGGTTTGATTTTTTTATGTGTTAATAAATAGAGGTCTAGCTTCATTCCTTTGCATATAGTAATATAGTTTTCCTAGCACCTCTTTCCTTCTTGACATTCTGGTTTTGATGAAATGTATATTCTCGACACTGTGTCAGAAACACATGGATTTATTTCTGTGTTCTATATTCTTTTCACTAGTCTGTCTATTTTTATGCCAGCACCACGTTGTATTGATTAGTATAGACTGGTAGTATATTTTGAAGTCCAGTAGTATGATTCTTCTAGCTTTGTTCTTTTTGCTTAAGATTGCTTTAGCTATTTCGGGTCTCTTCTGATTCCAACAAGTTTTAGAATTTTTTCTATTTCTGTAAAGAATGTAATTAATATCAACATATTAATAGTATTGACATTTTGTATTGCAGTTTAGTTTCAATTTCATTTACTTCTTCTAAGATATTTATAATTTATTTACTTCTACTAATTTTTATTTTTTCTTCTTCTTGCTTTTCTGGTTCCTTGAAGTGCAAGAATAGAGTGTTTCTTGGAATATAGCAAGAATACTTAGGAAAAAACACAGACAAGCTTTAGAACTTGATGGCATTTTTGGCTTCCTGGACTAAACAGAAGACCACCTACTTCTGAATTTTTAGAAAATAAATCCTTCTATATATTCAAATCACTTTAATCAAGTAAGAAGTACTGAAAGTAAACAAAAGAATGATAAAGAATGGCTTAATAAACTATCTCATGCAGACAAAATCTGTAGTTAAGAGAGTTGCAGTTTGCAGAGGTGTTGACAGATTCTTGGTGAAACCCAATTGCTTTTCATAACCTTTTCCCATCTTGTTGTGTAGAGTACATTTTCAATATTTTCCTCAACATCAAAATATGCCTCTGTATAATATCTCCAACAGTTATATTCACCTTTCAGGTAGACACAATTAAAAAGGAGAAAGGAGCAAAATGCCCTTATGCATGCCGACTACTCCTTTCTAAAACCTCTTCCAGCAGTCCTGCTCACATGCACTTAGATTCTGCTTGTCAGAGTTGGTCAGGTGTCCCCTCTAGTCTCAGGAAAGTGGTTAGAGAGAAGTCTATTGTATATGAGATTTGTAACAGTCAACTATAATTACTTGCCACTCACTCTGGGTTGGCATTTTCTGTTACAAATGTGTTTAAGCAGCCAACATTTTTATCAGTAAATGAAAAACAGAATTGGAAAAAGGCTGGAATAATACAAGTACTCGGATTTCTTGATGAAACAAAAAATATAAGACCAAGAAAATGACTTAATTATGAAAAGGTAACTAATAGAAGAAAAGAACATTATTTTCAGCACTTGAAAGATGGGGGGTGGTGGGATTCTCTCACCTTAAAGGGAGGAAATATGAGTGACCATGATTTATAGGGATGGAAAGTCCAATATCTTCTAAACTGGGTAATTGAATGCGAGAATTAATATATTATTGAGGCAATGATGGGAAACTCTAGAAGAAGAAATTATTTAAAATAACTGCCTCTGAAGAGTGAGAGTAGGAGTGAGGTGACAATGTGGGAATTGAGGAAAATATAGCTTTTCATTTTATGCCTTTCCTTATTATTTTACTTTTCAGAAACAGTATTATTGTATTAATATGATAATTTTAATCAGTGGAAAAATTTCAAATGGTGCCACAGATAAATAGATATTTCATTTTTTCTTTAAATAATCCTGTAAAATTCTTTTACCTCACTTTTCCTGTGGCATTAAATAGACAATCAAATGTGTCTGACCTTAAATCACTGGCAAGAACATTTCTGAATTGTTTAATACTAAATTGCCTTGCAGCTTGTGACTAGACTGAAATGTATTAAATGTTTTTTTTCCTTGTAATTTCTTCTAAAATCTGTGGTTTCTTGGAATAGGACACAGTCACAATTTTAGTTTAATATATTTAACTTTGCATTGATTGTTATGATAAATCATTAATTGGTATTCCTAAAAATAGCTTTTGTAGATAACCAAGTAATTGGCTCATATTTTTCCTTAATGTTTCCAAAGATAAATAATAATAATGACAATAGCATCTCAGGTAATGCTATAATTGTTTCTTATCTCAATGCCAATGCCAAACAAACCAAAATTATTTTCTTCCTATTTAACTTATTTATACTATACAGTCTCTTTTATTTATATGTGAAATACTTTCAAGTAGGTGCTATAAATACTGTAATGGTAGTTCTTATTTTGTAAAAATTCAGTAACTAAATTTTTAAGGATTTTTTTTTTTTTTTTGAGACAGAGTCTCACTTTGTCACTCTCTGGGAAGTGCCAGGGCATCACAGTCACAGTCACCCTCAAACTCTTGGGCTCAAGCGATTCTCTTGTCTCAGCCTCCCAAGTATCTGGTATTGCAGGTGCCCACCACAAAGCCTGGCTATCTTTTAGAGATGGGGTCTCGCTCTGGCTCAGGTTATTTCCTGAAACTGTGAATTCAGGCAATCCACCTGCCTTGGCCTCCCAGAGTGCTACGATTAGAGGCATGAGCCACTGTTCCTGGCTCCAAGGAATTTCTATGTTCAAACAAAAAAGTAGACATTAAATTTTACACTGATTGTTTCTTTCATTCCAATTAATTTTATTGACTTCCAAATTTTTAACTATGATTCTATTTTTAGTAACTGATTTTTATACTTATGATCTTAAAATGTGAACCACTCATTGGTAAAGTTAACAATTCTGCCACAAGGAAGTATACACATTGACATAGAATGAAATGTATAGTATATGACTCTACCAACCAAAAAAAAGGTTTAAAATACCAATGATAATGATGGGATAGGCATTATTATTGTCTACTCCATATTTGTTATGCTCCTTTGATAAAATAAATAAGTAAATAAATTACTGTTTGGTTAGAGATGACAACATGTCCAACCCAAATAAAAATGAATGATAGTTGAGCATAAGCAGCCATCTTGCTTCAGAAGGAAGAAGCAAAACAAAAACAAACAAACAAACAAAAACCAAACATATCAGATATGTTGGGTCAATGACCTGAAGTGAGCAGACTTCAAATTCAGATCTCTTTGTAATAGAGTAATTATTTCTTTTTTTTTTCTTCAGATAGTCTCACTTTGTCACCATTGGTAGAGTGCCCTGGTATCACAGCTCACAGCAACCTCCAACTATTGGGCTCATGTGATTCTATTGTCTCAGCCTCCCAAGTAGTTGGGACTACAGGTACCCACCCCAAATGTCCTGTTATTTTTTGGTTGTGGTTGTCATTGTTGCTTGGCAGGCCTGAGCTGGATATGAACCCACCCTCAGTGGGCACCCTAGCCACTGAGTTACAGGCAGCAAGCTCCAGATTAATTATTTCTTTATTCCACTTTAAGCCATTACTGATGAATGTTTTTGTAATTGCACACTTCGCCTAACTCCTTCAGAATAATTATCTTAAGCATAGTGCTGAAGAGGCAAAAATATAATTTTTTTCACTTGACTTATGTTTGCTGATAAGGATTCTTTTTAGCAGTATTACCTTTGAACAAAATTGAAAGTAATAGCTCAGTTTATCCAGTTAGATATTATACAAAAAAAGCAAAGAAATAAAGTGAAGAAATACAATGATGTTTCTAGGAAGAAAGAGATTCAGAGGAACATATGGTGAAAAAAAAGCTCCCTCAGAATTACTCAAAAGTGTGTATAAAACTTATTTTCTCCCATCATCTATTTTTTTGACCTGTTATGGTACATTTATTTGCTATCTAAGGTCTTCCTAGAAAGGAAAAAGAAAGAAAAAGCCCTAAAGTTTAAATTATTAGCAAGAATTTTACACTTCATTTGTATAGTGTCTAATGCTAGTTTTAAATGTAAATATGAATGGTTGATTAGTGTGAGGAATCACAGCAATTAAATTTGAGTTTCATATCTCATACAGATTCCATTCCAGAAGAGCTGAAACCAC
Source organism: Galago senegalensis (assembly GCA_963575145.1). Taxonomy (NCBI): domain Eukaryota; kingdom Metazoa; phylum Chordata; class Mammalia; order Primates; family Galagidae; genus Galago; species Galago senegalensis. The sequence goes on along the minus strand of CAUYTI010063929.1, from coordinate 1,670 downwards.
ACAAAATGAACTCCACTGCTTTCACTGCTCTTCCTGATACATACACGTTCTACCTTCATTCACCTAATTATGCTGACACCTAAAAGAGCTCTGAAATGAATGGGAACAATGACCTGTCCTATCTTTCCTTTTCCTTCTGTGTCATTATTTTCAGAGTCAGCAGTTGAGCAAATATAAGGAATAGCTGCTTGTGCACCCTGCTAGTGCTCCTTGGTCACAATGTTTCTTCTCTTTGAAGGAGCTCTCATTGGAACAGAATGGGTGGCCTCTTTGGGCTGTCAATGTTCCTGCTCAATTCCATGCTACTTCCTAGCTGTGGAAGTAACATGTTCTTCTTGCTTTAAGTTTTGTTGAACTTCCATGCCTCTTGGATTGCATAAGTTGTGAGCTCCTGCGGCATCACGAGTCCCATATGTGAACAGGGCAGCAAGGAAGGTGGCTCGCTATTTGGTGCCTATCTCCTTTGCACCATTGTCCCAACCCACTTCACTTACAAGACACAGTGCAAAGATAAAAAATGATCAAAACTCTCAAAAGATAGCGGCAGAATAGTAACTAAGCATAGAGCTCCTCTGAGGGCCAGGCCACCTGAGACCACCTAACCAACAGATCCAGATGGCAAGCTCATGAAACCAGCTTTGGATGAGGGTCAATATACTACCTGCAAAGTATCAGCAATGAAAATCAAAAAGTGAACCTAAAAATAGACTAGAATTATTGAAACCACTGGGAAATTGCTGGAGGAAGCAAATATCAAACCTCTACAGGAAATAATAGTGGAAAATAATCAAGTCACTTATTTTTCTCTAATGATAAAAACATTGTTTAAATAGCCATGTATCGATAGAGCCAAAAACCCGTTGGAATGTTATATGATGAATTTCTTTTTTTTTTTTTTTAATATGGAACGCTTCACGAACCTGCGTGGCATCCCTGAGCAGTGGCCATGCTAATCTTCTCTGTATCATTCCAACGTCAGTATATGTGCTGCTGGAGCGAGCATGATGAATTTCTATTTTTTTAAAAAATATATTGAATTACAATAAACCAAGGATGCCAAGAATGTATACAAATGTTAAGAGATGTTATCTATGTATTACTTTTTGAAGTTGAACTGAATTAGGGTAATATGACGTTCACTGAAAAGATGGCATTAATCAAGCGAATGCTAAGGTTACCAAGAGACAGGTAGGACAAAGAAAATGGTGGAAGCACCATAGCCATTTGAGGAGCGCAAGACCATTTATAGTTCTAGACCACTCTGGGAGTCCAACAGAGGAGGCGCGGGCTTGCAACTGGACCTCCCACCTAAGAACCGCGCACATTCAGGCTAAGTGAGACATGCGGGACTGTGTGATGCGCACAGGGGAAGGTCCCGAAGGCCTCGCACAGCAACCGTCCTGCTGCCTGTGCTGTGGAGTTGGAATGGTTCGCTCGCTCACCATAGAATTCCATGGAGCAAGGTGCCCTCGAGATGGGAGTTAGTGAGAGGGAGCAGCTATGAACTTATTTTTTATTATTACTATTTTCCTTGCTGTGCCTTTAAATAGTAGTGGTAGTGGCAAAAAATAGAAAAAGATAAAAGAACTGGGGAAGAAGGAAGACAGAGAGGAGAAGGGGGAGGAGGCAAGAGCTGCAGGAAGCTCCAAGGTCATAAATCCAATCAGGTA